>JACCIX010001063.1:0-205683 GCA_025506515.1 Flaveria trinervia | reverse complement strand
TACTACTGGGTTGACACCCCCACCCTCGTGTTGGTATACTATTAGTACCAACAAAAGCCAGGAACGGGCCTTGGGTGAATATATTCCGACAAGATTCTTTGTGTACGTCATTAGGCTTGGTTGTAAAGCTCTTGTCATGATATTTTGCTTACTTATAACTGTATGCATGGTATTCTGCAATAACTTTATACAGCATCACTTACACTTTTATTACTTAAACCTGCGAGCTCACCAACAATTTTGTTGACCATTTTGAGCATATCTTTTCAGGTGATCATGCTAGCTGAAGTTCTAGGTGTGCTGCCTTAGTGGAGACCCTAGGAAGCATTTTCGGGCTAAACTTGTCATTTTGAAAACAATTGTTGTATCTGTTCAAACAACATTACACTTTGTAACTTGTTCCGGGTTGTGGGAATTGCATGCAATGTATACATCTTCGTTATATGATTTATGTATTATGTTTATGCTTATGGCTATGTTGTCGTGAATACTGACTAAACACGACACAAGTCCCCTTGTTGTCGGGTGTCGTCATGACGCGCTTGTCATCATTATTTTATTGCATCTCTATCGCTTACCATGTGTTATGACGATTCCCGTCTCGTTACGCCCCCGTGTTTCCGCTCTTAGCGGGGGGGGGGGGGGTGACACCTAGAAAATACAAAAACAATTTATAAATTAAACATTAAAAAACCTAAAAATATAAAAAACAATTAAAATTTTCATGCTATGGCGACGACGTCGCCATAGGGTTTTTAAAAAAACCTTATTTTTACTTTTATTAAAATAAAAAAAATATTTAGTTGGACCTATGGCGACGACGGCTGAAAAATAAAATTATTTTTAATTTAAAATACAATTTGAAAATTTTTTGCCGACAACTTTGTGGCGACAACATGTCGTCGGGATAGACCTCTACGGCGACAAGGGTTTTGGCGACGACTCAAAAATAAGCTATAGCGACAAGGCTGTGACGAATAGGTCTATGGCGACGACAAACCGAACCTATTGCGACGACAAATGTCGTCGCGATAGTCTTTATTTCTTGTAGTGATGCATTAGGTGTAGATAACTTCGACTCAAACAAAAAACTTCAACCATATGGTGAAGGTATCATGAGAAAGTGTGGTGGCTTGCCTTTGGCTTTAAAGGTAATTGGAAGGTTGTTAAGGACAAAGATAGATGTGGAAGATTGGGATGGAGTGTTAAATAGTGAAATATGAGATCTAGAAAATGGTGATGAAATTGTTTCAGCCCTTAAGCTAAGCTATCATGATCTTTCAACTGATTTAAAACAGTTGTTTGCATACTGCTCCTTGTTCCCTAAGGGTTTTTGATTGACAAAGAAGAGTTGGTATTGTTATGGATGGTAGAAGGGTTTTTGAACCAATCATGTAGAAACAAATCACTAGAACATATGGGCCATGAATATTTTGAGAAATTGCTATCAAGGTCATTTTTTCAACATTCTCGTAATAACGAAACTTTGTTTGTGATGCATGATCTCATGAATGACTTGGCCACATTTGTTGCCAGTGATTATTTATTAAAGTTTGACAAGCATGCAAAGATCGTCAAGGAAGCTTTAGCGAAGCATCGCTACAAGTCATTTACTTGTGATGACCATGTAGGTTACTATAAGTTTGAGGTATTTAAAAGTGCCAAAAGCTTAAGAACATTATTGGCGGTCTATGTCGAGGTTGATCATAGCTAGGGCTACTATTATTTATCTAATAAGATTTTGGTTCACTTACTTCCTGAGTTATCACTTTTAAAGGTTCTCACCTTGAGTCATTTCGAGATAAGTGAAGTACCAGATTTAATTGATAGTTTGAAGCATTTACGCTATCTTAATTTATCTCGAACTAAAATCAAAGAGTTACCACATAATATTGGAAATCTTTATAACCTACAAACATTGATTGTTTTTGGTTGTAAAATGTTAATTAAGTTGCCAAAAAGATTCTTAAAGCTTAAATAGTTGCGACACTTTGACATCCGTGATACTCCGCTTTTAGAGAATCTCCCTTGGGGATTGGTGAGTTGAAAAGCATATAAACTCTCACGAAGATCATCATCAATGGAAGGGATGGTTTTGCAATAACCGAGCTTAAAAGATTAAAGGATCTACAAGGGGAAATTTCCATTGAAGGTTGCATAAAGTGCAAAGCCCAATGCATGCACAAGAGGCAAACTTATCTCTAAAAAGGTTACTAAATTAAAGTTGCAGTGGGTTGATAAGTTTGATGGTTCTTGAAGGGGTACATTTGAAATGGAGGTTCTTAATGAGCTGAAGCCAAATAGTGATAAGTTGAAAGAGCTTGAAATCATATCATATGGTGGAACGAAGCTTTCAAATTGGGTTGGGGATCCATCTTTTCATGTGTTGGTTCGTGTGTCCATACTTAGCTATAGAAAATGCACATCTCTACCGCCACTTGGGCAATTTCCTTCACTTAAGACATTGTTTCTTCAAGGTATAATGAGTTAAAGTAATAAGCTTAGAGTTCACCGGGCTGATGTTGTTGCTTTCCCTTCTCTTGAAATTCTACAGTTTGAAGATATGTCAGGTTTGGAGATATGGTCCACCAAAAGCAAGGTTACACAAATAGTGTTTCCATGCCTTCATGAGTGTAAGGCCCCAAATCGGGACGCTTACAGCTGGGTTCTCATCGCACATAAAACGTATAATTACATTTGTATTTCATAAAATCGCAGCTGAAAACTAAAACAATCTTTCATTTCCATGTAAATGCTTTTGCAAATTAATACAACATTCATTACAAAATAGTTTGTTCGCATTACAATGCAAAAACATCAATCAAAAGAATGCCATCCCAAAAGGAGCTAAGTAGCTTCACGGTGCCATCCTCAACAATCATTTCCTACCAACTGGAAAACATATAAAAAGTCAGCGTTGCTGAGTGAGTTCTAGTTTTATTACAAAACATACTTTACTTTCATATAAAACCATTCGTTACTTTTACATGATCACACATCATACGTACGCATAGATAATATTATTATTATCTTCTTCATTCATTCATTCGTTCATTATGACTTTACTTGCGCATCGGACATCATCCGTACCAATACCATGTGCTACACCCCGGTTAGTCGTAGCTACCGGGCCGAAGTCAATAAATGAATAGCTAAACGTATGCCACGGTACTAGGAGTAACCATCAGTCTTAGCTACTGGGCCGAAGTCAATAAATGAACAGCTAAACATATGCCACAGTACTAGGGGTGAGCGGTAGAGGTTCTACATTAAGGGTCAATCACAAAGAAGGACCCGTTATCCGATGCGTGCAAGACGTTTCATTTGTTCATTAATGCATGCATTCAACATCGTGTTCCTCTTTCATTATCTTTCACTTTACGTTACATAATACTTCGTTCATTCCTCATAATAAGTAAAGCCATAGGAAAGATATTATACATCATACTAAGGAACATTAACATGCATCAACATCATATCATACAGGGCAACATCATACATACATAACATGCAACATCATCATCTCATCATGCCCAACATGCTTCCTAAGGCCTCAAGCGTCATCCTACAAAGTCTTATGGGAACCTTTACGTCAAAACTTACATCTGCACTTTCCCCCGAAAGTCAGAAGTCGATCTACACCTTCCTCGGGTGCAACAGCCCCATTCGGGCGTATGAACACCCTTCAGTCGCATTGCCTCCATGCGACTAAACATCATGCGAATGAACTAATACGGATGAACACTTATGCGAATGAACATCCCGTCGTGCGAAGGGACAATGCGGATGGACCTCATGCGAAGGGGATTAATACGGATGAGCACTTGTGCGACTGGACCTTCAGTCGCATGACCTCCACGCGACTGGCCTTTCAATCGTGTGAATGGACCTCCAATCGTGCGAATGGACCCCAATCGCACCCTAATTGGCCGTATGGCCTCCATTCGGCCTCCAGTCGGTCGCCTAGCCCTAACTGATGCAGAATGCAGTTCATCCCGACTGTAGCCGAGGGTTTTTGGCCTCCAAACTCATCTAAACCCATTTTAAGCCTAAATCGACCATCCTAAACCTTAGGTATGCATACCACGACGCCATTCAAGCACACACAAGTTCACAATCAAGCCACAAACGCATCATACATACACAAACGGGTCAACATACACACACTCAAAAACCCGATTTTAGATGTTGTTCAGCCCAAAATCATTTGAAAACAAGTAAAAGAGGGGTTCTAGAACTCACACAAACAAGCACAACGTTAAGGGCTTCGATTTGGCTTGCTTCACGACGATTTTGGCGACCAACCGGCACTTTTCCTCTTTTTCTCTTCTTTCTCTCTTCTCCCCTTTCTTGGCTGATTTGTGAGTGTGGGGGAGAGGGTAAGGGCTGCCCTCTCCTTATATACTTCCCCCTCACCTGACTTTCTTTCGTTAGCGAGTTTAGCCCTCGACTTTGGACTTTATTTTCTTTTATTTCTTCACCGGCTTCAAAATAATAAATATTAGGGTGTTACAAGTCACCCCTTTAAATAGGTTTTGTACTCGAAACTGTATTCGTCGAGCAAACGTGGATAATGCTGTTCATTTCTTCCTCAGTCTTCCCACGTTGACTCGGATCCCTTCTGTGCTTCCACGTACAAGCACAAGAGGAACCACTTTATTCCTTGCCTGTTCCTTTCAGTCGATGTTGCCACTGGTTGATCCACATATTGAGCCTTTCTCTATTTCAATGTCCTCCAGTGGAAAATCATTGTCTTGTAAGGCCCCGTTCCCGGGACGCTTACAGCTGGGTTCTCATCGCACATAAAACGTATAATTACATTTGTATTTAATAAATCGCAGCGGAAAACTAAAACAAACTTTCATTTCCATGTAAATGCTTTTGCAAGTTAATACAACATTCATTACAAAATAGCTTGTTCGCATTACAATGCAAAAACATTAATCAAAAGAATGCCATCCCAAAAGAGCTGAGTAGTCGCCCGTGCCATCCTCAGCAAACATTACCTGCCAACTGGAAACACATCAAAGTCAGCGTTGCTGAGTGAGTTCTAGTTTTATTACAAAACATACTTTACTTCATATAAAACCATTCGTTACTTTTACATGATCACACATCGTACGTACACATAGATAATATCATTATTATCTTCTTCATTCTTCATTCGTTCATTATGACTTTACTTGCGCATCGGACATCATCCGTACCAATACCATGTGCTACACCCCGGTTAGTCTAGCTACCGGGCCGAAGTCAACAAATGAACAGCTAAACGTATGCCACGGTACTAGGAGTAACCATCAGTCTTAGCTACTGGGCCGAAGTCAACAAATGAACAGCTAAACGTATGCCACAGTACTAGGGGTGAGCGGTAGAGGCATTACACGGGTCAATCACAAAGAAGGACCCGTTATCCATGTTTGCAAGACTTTCATTCGTTCATTAATGCATACATTCGTCATCATGTTCCTCTTTCATTATCTTTCACTTTACATTACATAATACTTCGTTCATTTCTTATAATAAGTAAAGCCATAGGAAAGATATTACACATCACTAAGGAACATAACATACACATTCGTCATCATCATACAGGGCAACATCATACATATAACAAGCACTAAACATGCAACATCATCATCATCATCATGCCCAACATGCTTTCTAAGACCTCAAGCGTCATCTTACAACTCTTATGGGAACCTTTACGTCAAAACTTACATCTGCACTTTCCCCCGAAAGTCAGAAGTCAATCTACACCTTCCTCGGGTGCAACAGCCCTATTCGGGCGTATGGACACCCTTCAGTCGCATTGCCTCCATGCGACTGAACATCATGCGAATGAACTAATACGGATGAACACCTATGCGAATGAACATCCAGTCGTGCGATGGACAATGCGGATGACCTCATGCGACTGGACCTTCAGTCGTGCGAATGGACTTAGTCGTGCGAATGGACCTCAGTCGTGCGAATGGACCTTAGGCGCATGACCCCCAGCGACGGCCCTTCAATCGTGCGAATGAACCCCAATCGTGCGAATGGACCCCAATCGCACCCTAATCGGCCGTATGGCCTCCATTCGGCCTCCAGTCGGTCGCCTAGCCCTAACTGATGCAGAATGCAGTTCATCCCGACTGCAGCCGAGGGTTTTCGGCCTCCAAACTCATCTAAACCCATTTCAAGCCTAAATCGACCATCCTAAACCTTAGGAATGCATACCATAACATTATTCAAGCACAACCAAGCAAGAAATCAAGCCCCAAACGGGTCCTACACATACATACACGCATACATACGGGTTTTCACCCAAAAACGCAAAAAAGGGTTTTCAGATGTGTTCCAGCCCCAAAATCATTCAAAAACATGTAAAAGAGGGGTCCTAGAACTCACATAAACGAGCACAACGACAAGAGCTTCGATTCGGCTTGCTTCACGACAATTTTGGCGACCCGAACCGACCCGAACCAAACTTTTCCTCTTTTTCTCTCTTCTCCTCTCTAAGAATTTGAAAGTGGGGTGTGTGGGGAGAGTGGGCTGCCCTCTCCCTACTAATATCACCACATTTCCCAACTTTTTTTCGTTGGCGAGTTTGGTCCCTCGACTTTGGACTTTATTTTCTTTTCTTTCTTCACCGGCTTCAAAATAATAAATATTCGGGTGTTACAAGTCCACCCCCTTAAATAGGTTTCGTCCCCGAAACCTGTTATTCGTCGAACAAACGTGGATAATGTTGTCTCATTTCTTCCTCAGTCTCCCACGTTGACTCGGATCCCTTCCTGTGCTTCCACTGTACACGCACAAGAGGAACCACTTTATTCCTTGCCTCTTTTCTTTACGATCGATGATTGCCACTGGTTGCTCCACATAATTGAGCCTTTCATCTATTTCAATGTCCTCCAGTGGAACAATCATGTCTTCATCAGCTATACACTTTCTCAGATGAGATACATGGAATGTCGGGTGAATCCCACTTAACTCATCTGGCAACTCCAATCTATAGGCCACCTCCCCTACTCGAGCAATGATTCGGAAAGGGCCTATATATCTTGGGCTCAACTTGCCCCGCTTTCTGAATCTGATAATACCCTTCCAAGGTGAGACCTTCAACATAACCCGGTCACCCACCTGGAACTCAATTGGCCTACGTCGCTTATCGGCATACGACTTCTGTCTATCTTTGGCTGCCTTCATGAAGGCTTTAATCTTTTCAAGCTTCTCTGTCGTAGCCTCGATTACCTCGACGCTCCCCAATTCCTTCTGACCAATATCACCCCAACAAACGGGTGTTCTGCATCTCCTACCGTATAGCATCTCATATGGTGGCATACCAATACTGGCATGATAGCTGTTGTTGTATGAGAATTCGGCTAACGGTAAGTGGTCATCCCAACTTCCACCAAAATCGATCACACATGCCCGGAGCATGTCTTCCAATGTCTGAATGGTCTTTCTGACTGACCATCGGTTTGGGGATGATAAGCCGTGCTAATATGTAACCTCGTCCCCATAGCGTCGTGGAATTTCTTCCAAAATTTAGATGTAAACCGAGTGTCACGATCAGACACAATAGACACCGGCACACCATGACGAGCTACAATTTCCTTGATGAACAAATCAGCCAACCTCTCAGATGAATACGTCTCGCGGATCGGTAGAAAATGAGCGCTCTTCGTCAGACGATCAACTATCACCCATATGGCATCATACCCTTTCGGAGTACATGGCAGCTTCGTAATGAAGTCCATGGTGATGTGCTCCCACTTCCATTCCGGTATATCCAAAGGTTGGATCTTCCCATACGGCTTTTGATGCTCTGCCTTCACTTGTAAGCAAGTAAGGCACTTACTCACATACTCCACCACGTCACGCTTCATACCCGGCCACCAATCTTCTTCATGTCATGGTACATTTTCGTGGCACCAGGATGAATGGAGTATCGAGTCTTGTGGCTTCATCCATTATCTTCACCCGTAGATCCCCAAAACGAGGAATCCACACACGACCGAATCGAGTTCTAACACCGAGTGTGTTTTCACCCAATTCCCCAACCAGACCTCTCATTCTTTCCGAGTTAAGTGATCTTCTTTCAATGCCTCATCTTGAAACTCCTTAACTTGCTTCATCACATCAGAGGTCATGATTAATTGATAAGCTTTCACCCGAATCGGTTCGGGCCTTTCCTTTCGGCTAAGGGCATCCGCCACCACATTAGCTTTGCCCGGATGGTAATGGATCTCGCAATCATAATCCTTTATAAGTTCCAACCATCGTCTCTGCCTCATGTTCAGATCCTTTTGCTCGAAGAAGTACTTCAGACTCTTGTGGTCGTGAATATGGTGCACTTCGTCCCGTAAAGATAGTGCCTCCAAATCTTCAACGCAAAGACCACGGCTGCTAGCTCCAAGTCATGAGTGGGATAATTAACCTCATGAACTTTCAACTGTCGGGATGCGTAGGCTATAACCTTCCCTCTCTGCATTAACACACACCCCAACCCTGAGTAGGAAGCATCAGAATAAACCACCAGATCTTCGCTTCCATCGGGTAATGACAGAACAGGAGCTTGAGTCAGTCTTGCCTTCAGCTCTTCGAACGCCTTCTCTTGAGCTTGACCCCATACAAATTTCACATCCTTTCGGGTCAACTTAGTTAGTGGAGAAGCAATCTTAGAGAAGTCTTGGATGAATCTTCTATAGTAGCCCGCCAAGCCCAAGAAACTACGGATCTCGGATGGCGTCTTTGGTGACCTCCATTGCATAACCGCCTCCACCTTCGCCGGGTCAACATAATCCCGTCAGGATTCACCACATGACCCAAAAACTGAACTTCGCGCAACCAAAACGCGCACTTGGAGAATTTAGCATACAATTTCTCCCTTCTCAACGTCTCAGAACCTCTCGAATGTGACCGGCATGCTCAATCTGCTCTTCGAATAAATCAGGATATCATCAATAAACACAATCACTGATTTATCCAACATAGGCCGACACACACGGTTCATCAGATCCATAAAAGCAGCTGGCGCGTTGGTCAAACCAAAGGACATGACAAGAAACTCATAATGACCATAGCGCGTGCGGAAGCTGTTTTAGGGATATCTTGTTCCTTTACCTTCAACTGATGATGATAGCCAGACCGAAGATCTATTCTTGAAAACCAACTGGCACCCTGAAGCTGATCGAACAAATCATCTATCCTCGGTAAGGGGTAGCGGTTCTTCACTGTCAACTTGTTCAGTTCGCGGTAGTCAATGCACATCCTCATACTACCATCCTTCTTCTTTACAAATAGGACCGGAGCACCCAAGGAGAGATACTCGGTCTAATGAACCCCTTATCAAGCAGCTCTCGCAACTGTCCATCAACTCTTTCATCTCGGTTGGAGCCACCGATATGGTGCCTTGGCAACAGGTTGGGCACCCGGTATCAGATCAATCTGAAATTCAATCTCTCTGTCAGGTGGCACTCCTGATAAGTCTTCTGGGAACACGTCTGGAAAGTCACACACAACCGGTACATCGGCTAGTTGTGGTGTTGGTGTATCCACATCTTTTACATAGGCCAAGTAAGCACTACATCCACGCCTCATACACTTCCCGCCACCGCCATTGAGATCACCTTCGGGATCGTAGTAACCCGATCACCATAAACCGTTACCAAACTTCCGTCAGGCGCTGTCAACCGAACCATCTTCTTGCGACACACAATGTTCGCCTCGAAGTCCGCCAACCAATCCATCCCAAGAACCAAATCGAAACCACCCAAGGTCATCACAAACGGTCTAACAGGAAACTTATGACCCTCAAGTTCCACATCACAATTCTCTATCATCTCAGAAATCCTGGTAGACTTACCTATGGCAGTTTCTACATCAAAGGGCGCATCAACACGCCTACTACTAACAGGCAGCTTAGCACAGAAAGCAGCAGAAATAAAACTCCTACTAGCACCAGAATCAAATAACACAGAAGCTAAAGTTTGGTTCACTAGAAACGTACCGGACACAACGTCAGGGTCCGTCCTAGCCCCTCCTGTGTCATGGTGAACGCCCTGGCGCTCGCCCTCGGTCCATCACTTCCCGTCTTCTTCACCCCTGAACCCTCAGTCCTCGACTTCTTACAATCTCTGCTCATATGACCAGTTTCCCCACAGTTAAAACATTTGCCCGACAGGCAATCCTTCGCCATATGCCCTGTCTTCCCACACTTGAAGCACAAGTTTGACCCAAACCTACATTCCCCGCCGTGCTCCCTCCACACTTGCCACACCTTTTCGACCCCGCACTTGATGTGACCACACGGCGTTCATCCACCCGTGCCTTTTTGTTACCCATCGGGGCATCACCCCGACCAAACCGTTTCCCGTTCCAGTTCCGATCACCACCACCCTTCTTACTCGCTTCAGTCACCACACCTCCCGCTCGTCATACAGCCTCCCTGCCAAATCAACCGCCGACCTAAACGTGCTTGGCGGGCGGCGATCATATGCCGGCGAACATCCACCGGTAAACCCTGAATGTACCTCTTGATTTTCCGAGACAGAGGCGTCACCTGATCAGGCACAAGCCGTGCCATTTCATTAAACTTGGTGGTATACTGCTGGTGTGTCATGGTTCCAGCCTCCAACTGCAGAAACTCCCTTTCCAACTTATCCATTCCCGATGAGGACAAAATTCCTCAATCACCAACCTTCTCAGCTCAGGCCATTTCATTCTCCCAATGGCCCTACTACCCTCAGCTTGGACAATGTTGTCCCACCAGCACAGAGCTGAATCCACAAAAGAGTGGGTAGCAAACTTCACCTTTGGTCCTCTCGGCACTCGCTGATATCGAGAACAGCTTCCATTTCCTCACCCACCGGTGAGTGAGCGGCTAGCGGTGCCGTTTCCATCAAAAGTAGGGGGCTTGCATCTCATAAAAGCCCCATATTACATCCTCGTGCCGTCTCCGGCGCAGGCTCTTCTTCTTCCTCTTCATCATCAGATAGAACCGTTTCCGGCTCTGGTTGTTCCCGTTCTCCAGAGGATCTGTTTCTTTCTTTTCTTTCCCCTTCTCGTACAGCCTTAATAACTTCAGTCACCACAGACGGTAAGATTGTCTGCATGACCTGATGGACTTCTTCTACAACAGCCTCCTTTACTGAGGCTCTCAGATTGGCGCTTTCGTCGCCACCCTCCGGATGAGGGGTCTCTGGTTCTTCATGAACCACCCTCTCAACTCTGGGTCTCCCTCTCTGGGTCGCGGTTCAGCACCGTGACCTCCACCCCTAGAAGCTTTCGAAGATCTACCTCCGGCCATCACACGCACACTGAAAGATTCAAACACCAACAGTCATTCAAGGAACAGCTCAGTTTATGTCAAGTATAGTAAGTCCCTAATTACAGTGGCCAGTTGTGATTAGCCACTTACTTTACTCTTCATACCCCAAGTATTACCTGTCCTGACTACATCAGTATTTAAATCTACATACAACACATAACCACATACCATGCGCACATAAAACCGGTTAACTTTACGAAAATACCTGATGGCACGCAGCTACTCAGATTGGCATCCCATTCCCTTTCCGTCCCATTCTCAGTTTAAGATTAGGTTTATTTGAAAATTTACCCATTTCACTTAAACTTTGGCTCTGATACCAACTTGTAAGGCCCCTCCCGGGACGCTTACAGCTGGGTTCTCATCGCACATAAAACGTATAATTACATTTGTATTTCAAAAATCGCAGCGGAAAACTAAAACAATCTTTCATTTCCATGTAAAGCTTTTGCAAATTAATACAACATTCATTACAAAATAGCTTGTTCGCATTACAATGCAAAAACATTAATCAAAAGAATGCCATCCCAAAAGAGCTGAGTAGCTTCACGGTGCCATCCTCAGCAAACATTACCTGCCAACTGGAAAACATATAAAAAGTCAGCGTTGCTGAGTGAGTTCTAGTTTTATTACAAAACATACTTTACTTTCATATAAAACCATTCGTTACTTTTACATGATCACACATCGTACGTACACATAGATAATATCATTATTATCTTCTTCATTCTTCATTCGTTCATTATGACTTTACTTGCGCATCGGACATCATCCGTACCAATACCATGTGCTACACCCCGGTTAGTCGTAGCTACCGGGCCGAAGTCAATAAATGAACAGCTAAACGTATGCCACGGTACTAGGAGTAACCATCAGTCTTAGCTACTGGGCCGAAGTCAATAAATGAACAGCTAAACTATGCCACAGTACTAGGGGTGAGCGGTAGAGGTTCTACATTAAGGGTCAATCACAAAGAAGGACCCGTTATCCGATGCGTGCAAGACGTTTCATTCGTTCATTAATGCATGCATTCAACATCGTGTTCCTCTTTCATTATCTTTCACTTTACGTTACATAATACTTCGTTCATTCCTCATAATAAGTAAAGCCATAGGAAAGATATTATACATCATACTAAGGAACATTAACATGCATCAACATCACATCATACAGGGCAACATCATACATACATAACAAGCAACATCATCATCTCATCATGCCAACATGCTTTCTAAGGCCTCAAGCGTCATCTTACAAACTCTTATGGGAACCTTTACATCAAAACTTACATCTGCACTTTCCCCCGAAAGTCAGAAGTCAATCTACACTTCCTCGGGTACAACAGCCCTATTCGGGCGTATGGACACCCTTCAGTCGCATTGCCTCCATGCGACTGAACATCATGCGAATGAACTAATACGGATGAACACCTATGCGAATGAACATCCCGTCGTGCGAATGGACAATGCGGATGGACCTCATGCGAATGGGATTAATACGGATGAGCACTTGTGCGACTGGACCTTCAGTCGCATGACCTCATGCGAATGGGATTAATCATGAGCACGTGCGAATGGACCTCCAATCGTGCGAATGGACCCCAATCGCACCTAATCGGCCGTATGGCCTCCATTCGGCCTCCAGTCGGTCGCCTAGCCCTAACTGATGCAGAATGCAGTTCATCCCGACTGCAGCCGAGGGTTTTCGGCCTCCAAACTCATCTAAACCCATTTTAAGCCTAAATCGACCATCCTAAACCTTAGGGATGCATACCACGAACATTCAAGCACACACAAGCACAATCAAGCCACAAACGCATCATACATACACATACACACCACAACGGGTCAACATAAACACTCAAAAAAAACCGTTTTCAGATGTTGTCCAGCCCCAAAATCGTTTGAAAACAAGTAAAAGAGGGGTTCTAGAACTCACACAAACGAGCACAACGTTAAGGCTTCGATTGGCTTGCTTCACGACGATTTTGGCGACCCGAACCAACCCGAACCGGCACTTTTCTCTTTTTCTTTTCTTTCTCTCTTCTCCCCTTTCTTTGGCTGATTTGTGAGTGTGGGGGAGAGGGTAAGGGCTGCCCTCTCCCTTATATACTTCCCCCTCACCTGACTTTCTTTCGTTAGCGAGTTTAGTCCCTCGACTTTGGACTTTATTTTCTTTTATTTCTCACCGCTTCAAAATAATAATATTCGGTGTTACAAGTCCACCCCCTTAATAGGTTTTGTCCCTGAAACCTGTTATTCGTCGAGCAAACGTGGATAATGCTGTCATTCATTTCTTCCTCAGTCTCCCACGTTGACTCGGATCCCTTCCTGTGCTTCCACGACACGCACAAGAGGAACCACTTTATTCCTTAGCCTTTTCTCCTTTCAGTCGATGATTGCCACTGGTTGCTCCACATAATTGAGCCTTTCATCTATTCAATGTCCTCCAGTGGAACAATCATGTCTTGTAAGGCCCCGTTCCCGGGACGCTTACAGCTGGGTTCTCATCGCACATAAAACGTATAATTACATTTGTATTTAATAAATCGCAGCGGAAAACTAAAACAAACTTTCATTTCCATGTAAATGCTTTTGCAAGTTACAACATTCATTACAAAATAGCTTGTTCGCATTACAATGCAAAAACATTAATCAAAAGAATGTCATCCCAAAAGGGCTGAGTAGTCGCCCGTGCCATCCTCAGCAAACATTACCTGCCAACTGGAAAACATCAAAGTCAGCGTTGCTGAGTGAGTTCTAGTTTTATTACAAAACATACTTTACTTCCTATAAGACCATTCGTTACTTTTACATGATCACACATCGTACGTACACATAGATAATATCATTGTTATCTTCTTCATTCATTCATTCGTTCATTATGACTTTACTTGCGCATCGGACATCATCCGTACCAATACCATGTGCTACACCCCGTTAGTCTTAGCTACCGAGCCGAAGTCAACAAATGAACAGCTAAACGTATGCCACGGTACTAGGAAGTAACCATCAGTCTTAGCTACTGGGCCGAAGTCAACAAATGAACAGCTAAACGTATGCCACAGTACTAGGGGTAAGCGGTAGAGCACTACACGTTGGGTCAATCACAAAGAAGGACCCTGTTATCCAATGTTTGCAAGACTTCTTTCATTCGTTCATTAATGCATACATTCGTCATCATGTTCCTCTTTCATTATCTTTCACTTTACATTACATAATACTTCGTTCATTTCTTATAATAAGTAAAGCCATAGGAAAGATATTCACATCATACTAAGGAACATATCATACACATTCGTCATCATCATACAGGGCAACATCATACATACTAACAAGCCTAAACATGCAACATTATCATCATCATCATGCCCAACATGCTTTCTAAGACCTCAAGCGTCATCTTACAAACTCTTATGGGAACCTTTACGTCAAAACTTACATCTGCACTTTCCCCCGAAGTCAGAAGTCAATCTACACCTTCCTCGGGTGCAACAGCCTATTCGGGCGTATGGACACCCTTCAGTCGCATTGCCTCCATGCGACTGAACATCATGCGAATGAACTAATACGGATGAACACCTATGCGAATGAACATCCAGTCGTGCGACTGGACAATGCGGAGGACCTCATGCGACTGGACCTTCAGTCGTGCGAATGACCTTCAGTCGTGCGATGGACCTTCAGTCGTGCGAATGGACCTTTAGGCGCATGACCCCCATGCGACTGGCCTTCAATCGTGCGAATGAACCCCAATCGTGCGAATGGACCCCAATCGCACCCTAATCGGCCTTATGGCCTCCATTCGGCCTCCAGTCGGTCGCCTAGCCCTAACTGATGCAGAATGCAGTTCATCCCGACTGCAGCCGAGGGTTTTCGGCCTCCAAACTCATCTAAACCCATTTTAAGCCTAAATCGACCATCCTAAACCTTAGGAATGCATACCATAACATTATTCAAGCACAACCAAGCAAGAAATCAAGCCCCAAACGGGTCCTACACATACATACACGCATACATACGGGTTTTCACCCAAAAACGCAAAAAGGGTTTTCAGATGTGTTCCAGCCCCAAAATCATTCAAAAACATGTAAAAGAGGGGTCCTAGAACTCACATAACGAGCACAACGACAAGAGCTTCGATTCGGCTTGCTTCACGACAATTTTGGCGACCCGAACCGACTCGAACCAACACTTTTCCTCTTTTTCTCTCTTCTCCTCTCTAAGAACCTGAATGTGGGGTGTGTAAGGAGAGTGGGCTGCCCTCTCCCTACTAATATCACCACATTTCCCAACTTTTTTTCGTTGGCGAGTTTGGTCCCTCGACTTTGGACTTTATTTTCTTTTCTTCTTTCTTCACCGGCTTCAAAATAATAAATATTCGGGTGTTACAAGTCCACCCCCTTAAATAGGTTTCGTCCCCGAAACCTGTTATTCGTCGAACAAACGGGATAATGTTGTCTCATTTCTTCCTCAGTCTCCCACGTTGACTCGGATCCCTTCCTGTGCTTCCACTGTACACGCACAAGAGGAACCACTTTATTCCTTAGCCTCTTTTCTTTACGATCGATGATTGCCACTGTTGCTCCACATAATTGAGCCTTTCATCTATTTCATGTCCTCCAGTGGAACAATCATGTCTTCATCAGCTATACACTTTCTCAGATGAGATACATGGAATGTCGGGTGAATCCCACTTAACTCATCTGGCAACTCCAATCTATAGGCCACCTCCCCTACTCGAGCAATGATTCGGAAAGGGCCTATATATCTTGGGCTCAACTTGCCCCGCTTTCTGAATCTGATAATACCCTCCAAGGTGAGACCTTCAACATCACCCGGTCACCCACCTGGAACTCAATTGGCCTACGTCGCTTATCGGCATACGACTTCTGTCTATCTTTGGCTGCCTTCATGAAGGCTTTAATCTTTTCAAGCTTCTCTGTCGTAGCCTCGATTACCTCGACGCTCCCCAATTCCTTCTGACCAATATCACCCCAACCAAAAACGGGTGTTCTGATCTCCTACCGTATAGCATCTCATATGGTGGCATACCAATACTGGCATGATAGCTGTTGTTGTATGAGAATTCGGCTAACGGTAAGTGGTCATCCCAACTTCCACCAAAATCGATCACACATGCCGGAGCATGTCTTCCAATGTTTGAATGGTTCTTTCTGACTGACCATCGGTTTGGGGATGATAAGTCGTGCTATATGTAACCTCGTCCCCATAGCGTCGTGGAATTTCTTCCAAAATTTAGATGTAAACCGAGTGTCGCGATCAGACACAATAGACACCGGCACACCATGACGAGTTACAATTTCCTTGATGAACAGATCAGCCAACCTCTCAGATGAATACGTCTCGCGGATCGGTAGAAAATGAGCGCTCTTCGTCAGACGATCAACTATCACCCATATGGCATCATACCCTTTCGGAGTACTGGCAGCTTCGTAATGAAGTCCATGGTGATGTGCTCCTACTTCCATTCCGGTATATCCAAAGGTTGGATCTTCCCATACGGCTTTTGATGCTCTGCCTTCACTTGTAAGCAAGTAAGGCACTTACTCACATACTCCACGACGTCACGCTTCATACCCGGCCACCAATAATCTTTCTTCATGTCATGGTACATTTTCGTGGCACCAGGATGAATGGAGTATCGAGTCTTGTGGGCTTCATCCATTATCTTCACCCGTAGATCCCCAAAACGAGGAATCCACACACGACCGAATCGAGTTCTAACACCGAGTGTGTTTTCACCCAATTCCCCAACCAGACCTCTCATTCTTTCCGAGTTAAGGTGATCTTCTTTCAATGCCTCATCTTGAAACTCCTTAACTTGCTTCATCACATCAGGTCATGATTAATTGATAAGCTTTCACCCGAATCGGTTCGGGCCTTTCCTTTCGGCTAAGGGCATCCGCCACCACATTAGCTTTGCCGGGTGGTAATGGATCTCGCAATCATAATCCTTTATAAGTTCCAACCATCGTCCTGCCTCATGTTCAGATCCTTTTGCTCGAAGAAGTACTTCAGACTCTTGTGGTCCGTGAATATGGTGCACTTCGTCCCGTAAAGGTAGTGCCTCCAAATCTTCAACGCAAAGACCACGGCTGCTAGCTCCAAGTCATGAGTGGGATAATTACCTCATGAACTTTCAATGTCGGGATGCGTAGGCTATAACCTTCCCTCTCTGCATTACACACACCCCAACCCTAAGTAGGAAGCATCAGAATAAACCACCAGATCTTCGCTTCCATCGGGTAATGACAGAACAGGAGCTTGAGTCAGTCTTGCCTTCAGCTCTTCGAACGCCTTCTCTTGAGCTTGACCTACAAATTTTCACATCCTTTCGGGTCAACTTAGTTAGTGGAGAAGCAATCTTAGAGAAGTCTTGGATGAATTTCTATAGTAGCCCGCCAAGCCCAAGAAACTACGGATCTCGGATGGCGTCTTTGGTGACCCATTGCATAACCGCCTCCACCTTCGCCGGGTCAACCATAATCCCGTCAGGATTCACCACATGACCCAAAAACTGAACTTCGCGCAACCAAAACGCGCACTTGGAGAATTTAGCATACAATTTCTCCCTTCTCAACGTCTCTAGAACCTCTCGAATGTGACCGGCATGCTCAATCTTGCTCTTCGAATAAATCAGGATATCATCAATAAACACAATCACTGATTTATCCAACATAGGCCCCACACACGGATTCATCAGATCCATAAAAGCAGCTGGCGCGTTGGTCAAACCAAAGGACATGACAAGAAACTCATAATGACCATAGCGCGTGCGGAAAGCTGTTTTAGGGATATCTTGTTCCTTTACCTTCAACTGATGATAGCCAGACCGAAGATCTATTCTTGAAAACCAACTGGCACCCTGAAGCTGATCGAACAAATCATCTATCCTCGGTAAGGGGTAGCGGTTCTTCACTGTCAACTTGTTCAGTTCGCGGTAGTCAATGCACATCCTCATACTACCATCCTTCTTCTTTACAAATAGGACCGGAGCACCCTAAGGAGAGATACTCGGTCTAATGAACCCCTTATCAAGCAGCTCTCGCAACTGCTCCATCAACTCTTTCATCTCGGTTGGAGCCAACCGATATGGTGCCTTGGCAATAGGTTGGGCACCCGGTATCAGATCAATCTGAAATTCAATCTCTCTGTCAGGTGGCACTCCTGATAAGTCTTCTGGGAACACGTCTGGAAAGTCACACACAACCGGTACATCGGCTAGTTGTGGTGTTGGTGTATCCACATCTTTTACATAGCCAAGTAAGCACTACATCCACGCCTCATACACTTTCCCGCCACCGCCATTGAGATCACCTTCGGGATCGTAGTAACCCGATCACCATAAACCGTTACCAAACTTCCATCAGGCGCTGTCAACCGAACCATCTTCTTGCGACACACAATGTTCGCCTCGAAGTCCGCCAACCAATCCATCCCAAGAACCAAATCGAAACCACCCAAGGTCATCACAAACGGTCTAACAGGAAACTTATGACCCTCAAGTTCCACATCACAATTCTCTATCACCTCAGAAATCCTGGTAGACTTACCTATGGCAGTTTCTACATCAAAGGGCGCATCAACACACCTACTACTAACAGCAGCTTAGCACAGAAAGTAGCAGAAATAAAACTCTTACTAGCACCAGAATCAATATAACAGAAGCTAAAGTTTGGTTCACTAGAAACGTACCGGACACAACGTCAGGGTCCGTCCTAGCCCCTCCTGTGTCATGGTGAACGCTTGGCGCTCGCCCTCGGCCCATCACTTCCGTCTTCTTCACCCCTGAACCCTCAGTCCTCGACTTCTTACAATCTCTGCTCATATGACCAGTTTCCCCACAGTTAAAACATTTGCCCGACAGGCAATCCTTCGCCATATGCCCTGTCTTCCCACACTTGAAGCACAAGTTTGACCCAAACCTACATTCCCCGCCGTGCTCCTTCCACACTTGCCACACCTTTTCGACCCCGCACTTGATGTGACCACACGGCGTTCATCCACCCGTGCCTTTTTGTTACCCATCGGGGCATCACCCCGACCAAACCGTTCCCGTTCCAGTTCCGATCACCACCACCCTTCTTACTTGCTTCAGTCACCACCACCTCCCGCTCGTCATACAGTCTCCCTGCCAAATCAACCGCCGACCTAAACGTGCTTGGCCGGCGGCGATCATATGCCGACGAACATCCACCGGTAAACCCTGAATGTACCTCTTGATTTTCGAGACAGAGGCGTCACCTGATCAGGCACAAGCCGTGCCATTTCATTAAACTTGGTGGTATACTGCTGGTGTTTCATGGTTCCAGCCTCCAACTGCAGAAACTCCCTTTCCAACTTATCCATTTCCCGATGAGGACAAAATTCCTCAATCACCAACCTTCTCAGCTCAGGCCATTTCATTTTCCCAATGGCCCTACTACCCTCAGCTTGGACAATGTTGTCCCACCAGCACAGAGCTGAATCCACAAGAGTGGGTAGCAAACTTCACCTCTTGGTCCTCTCGGCACTCGCTGATATCGAGAACAGCTTCCATTTCCCTCACCCACCGGTGAGCGCGCAGCGGTGCCGTTTCCATCAAAAGTAGGGGGCTTGCATCTCATAAAAGCCCCATAATTACATCCTCGTGCCGTCTCCGGCGCAGGCTCTTCTTCTTCCTCTTCATCATCAGATAGAACCGTTTCCGGCTCTGGTTGTTCCCGTTCCCCAGAGGATCTGTTTCTTTCTTTTCTTTCCCCTTCTCGTACAGCCTTAATAACTTCAGTCACCACAGACGGTAAGATTGTCTGCATGACCTGATGGACTTCTTCTACAACAGCCTCTTTTACTGAGGCTCTCAGATTGGCGCTTTCGTCGCCACCCTCCGGATGAAGGGTCTCTGGTTCTTCGTGAACCACCCTCTCAACTCTGGGTCTCCCTCTCTTGGGTCGCGGTTCAGCACCATGACCTCCACCCCTAGAGGCTTTCGAAGATCTACCTCCGCCATCACACGCACACTGAAAGATTCAAACACCAACAGTCATTCAAGGAACAGCTCAGTTTATGTCAAGTATAGTAAGTCCCTAATTACAGTGGCCGGTTGTGATTAGCCACTTACTTTACTCTTCATACCCCAAGTATTACCTGTCCTGACTACATCAGTATTTAAATCTACATACAACACATAACACATACCATGCGCACATAAAACCGGTTAACTTTACGAAAATACCTGATGGCACGCAGCTACTCAGATTGGCATCCCATTCCCTTTCCGTCCCATTCTCAGTTTAAGATTAGGTTTTTTGAAAATTACCCATTTCACTTAAACTTTGGCTCTGATATCCAACTTGTAAGGCCCCAAATCGGGACGCTTACAACTGGGTTCTCATCGCACATAAAACGTATAATTACATTTGTATTTCATAAAATCGCAGCGGAAAACTAAAACAATCTTTCATTTCCATGTAAATGCTTTTGCAAATTAATACAACATTCATTACAAAATAGTTTGTTCGCATTACAATGCAAAAACATCAATCAAAAGAATGCCATTCCAAAGGAGCTGAGTAGCTTCACGGTGCCATCCTCAGCAATCATTTCCTACCAACTGGAAAACATATAAAAAGTCAGCGTTGCTGAGTGAGTTCTAGTTTTATTACAAAACATACTTTACTTTCATATAAAACCATTCGTTACTTTTACATGATCACACATCATACGTACACGCATAGATAATATCATTATTATCTTCTTCATTCGTTCATTCGTTCATTATGACTTTACTTGCGCATCGGACATCATCCGTACCAATACCATGTGCTACACCCCGGTTAGTCGTAGCTACCAGGCCGAAGTCAATAAATGAACAGCTAAACGTATGCCACGGTACTAGGAGTAACCATCAGTCTTAGCTACTGGGCCGAATCAATAAATGAACAGCTAAACGTATGCCACAGTACTAGGGGTGAGCGGTAGAGGTTCTACATTAAGGGTCAATCACAAAGAAGGACCCGTTATCCATGCGTGCAAGACGTTTCATTTGTTCATTAATGCATGCATTCACATCGTGTTCCTCTTTCATTATCTTTCACTTTACGTTACATAATACTTCGTTCATTCCTCATAATAAGTAAAGCCATAGAAAGATATATTACATCATACTAAGGAACATAACATGCATCAACATCACATCATACAGGGCAACATCATACATACATAACAAGCAATCATCATCTCATCATGCCAACATGCTTCCTAAGCCTCAAGCGTCATCCTACAACTCTTATGGGAACCTTTACATCAAAACTTACATCTGCACTTTCCCCCGAAAGTCAGAAGTCATCTACCTTTCCTCGGTGCAACAGCTCCATTCGGGCGTATGACACCCTTCAGTCGCGTTGCCTCCATGCGACTAAAGATCATGCGATGAACTAATACGGATGAACACTTATGCGAATGAACATCCCGTTGTGCGAAGGGACAATGCGGATGGACCTCATGCGAATGGGATTAATACGATGAGCACTTGTGCGACTGGACCTTCAGTGCATGACCTCATGCGAATGGTATTAATACGGATGAGCACTTGTGCGAATGGACTCCCATGGTGCGAATGGACCCCAATCGCACCCTAATTGGCCGTATGGCCTCCATTCAGCCTCCAATCGATCGCCTAGCCCTAACTGATGCAGAATGCAGTTCATCCCGACTGCAGCCGAGGTTTTCGGCCTCCAAACTCATCTAAACCCATTTTAAGCCTAATCGACCATCCTAAACCTTAGGGATGCATACCACGATGCCTTTCAAGCACACACAAGTTCACAATCAAGCCACAAACGCATCATACATACACATACACATACACAAACGGGTCAACATACACACACTCAAAAACCCGATTTCAGATGTTGTCCAGCCCCAAAATCGTTTGAAAACAAGTAAAAGAGGGGTTCTAGAACTCACACAAATGACCACAACGTTAAGGGCTTCGATTTGGCTTGCTTCATGACGATTTTGGCGACCCGAACCAACCCGAACCGGCACTTTTCCTCTTTTTCTTTTCTTTCTCTCTTCTCCCCTTTCTTTGGCTGATTTGTGAGTGTGGGGGAGAGGGTAAGGGCTGCCCTCTCCCTTATATACTTCCCCCTCACCCGACTTTCTTTCGTTGGCGAGTTTAGTCCCTCGACTTTGGACTTTATTTTCTTTTATTTCTTCACCGGCTTCAAAATAATAAATATTCGGGTGTTACAATGAGCTTTATATAACAAATTGTCACAAATTAGTTGAAATCTCTCTTAAAAGACTGCCTTCGCTAAGGGTTTTACAAATAAATAAATGTGTTGATGGTGTGTTGAGATGTGTGGTTCATGTAGCTTCATCAATCACAGACTTGGAAATTAAATCTATTTCGGGGCTTACAAATGAGGTATGGAGAGGTATAATTAAGTATCTTTGGTAGTTGCACATGAACGAATTGACGATTGTAAAGATAAGATACCTGTGGGAATCAGAAGCGGAAGCAAGCAAGGTTCTTATGAATTTAAAGGAACTAAGAGTAATTGGATGTGATAATTTGGTAAGTTTAGGAGAGAAAGAGGATGAGAAAAATATATTTTTGTGAGCAACCTTCTACCATCTTTTACGCTGTTGGAGATAAGAGATTGTGACAGTATGAAGCGTTGTTGTTGTCCAAATAGCATTAACATTGAGAGCCTAAGGGTGAGTTGTTGTATCTCACTTACACGTGTCTTATTCCCAGCAACAACAACAAGAGGAGGAGGAGAAAACCTCAAGGCACTTGATATATATCGTTGTGACAAGCTAATGGAAAACATAAACAACACAAGCATGTCAATGCTTGAATACATGAATATTTATGGTTGGAGAAATCTAAAATCAATAACTCAGTTGAGTAACTTCATTTACATCACTCAGCTGAGTATAAAACATTGTCCAAATATCAAGTCATTTCCTGACCTTCAGCTATCAACCTCATCCTTTTATCGGCACAATATTGTGAAAGTCTGGAGTCTTTTCCTAGTTATCGAAACTCACCTTTCTAAACAAATTAGTAATAACAAATTGTCCAAGTATGGATGATTCCTTCCTAGTGGGCTCTGGCCTCTGAAATTGGTTACCCTTGTACTAGGGGTGTTAATAAATCCCATCTCAAAGTGGGGCGCCCATAACTTTCCAACTTAAAGACTCAAACTTTGTAATTAAAAATTAAAACTTTGAAGGGATTACTAAGCAAAAATGCATAAAGCAAGAAACTTTAAAACTAATTAACTTAAATATTAAAAGACAATTACTTTCGGGTTTCTAATTCTTCAAGATCAACAATTGGTAATTCTAAATTATGGTTTGTAAGGAACAATACTTAAAGATCTCAACTTTTGATTAAAGTGATAACAAAGGAACAATCTTTTAATACTCGTTCATTCATAATGTTACCAGTTCACTTATATCACGTTGCCTACTTTTCATAATGAGTTCACAATGCAAGGAAACCGAAAAACTTATAATCAAACAAACAACTTTATTGATAAGTAACTTCTTTAAATTAATCAAAACATAATGTAATATTCAATAGATCAATGTTTAATACAAAAACCTAATCAATCATACCAATCGTCTCACTTTACAAGAATCGTACTCCCGAAAGCAATCAAAAGAACCTAGCCACTCATCATCTTCGTTAAATATTAATCTTGATTTGATGATGATCAATGATGATAGGGATGATATGAAAGAGCTTGGAAGCACCTAAAATCTTTTTGAAATCACCTAAATTCGACTGGGAAAAGTTTTCCTTCAAATTAGAGTTGTTGATCTTTTAATATCTTAAAATCCCATGAAAATAAGGATTTCTTAGGCCACCAGCGTATGATACGCCGACCCTCGGCATATCATACGCCCAACTCACTAGAATTTTTGGCCAATACGTCCCTAGATAAGCCTATCAATACGCCAGGCCCCGATGAAATTTTGATTTTCACATGTAACTTTTAACGAGCTTTTTGTTGATAGGTAGTGAGCCCCGTAACTCTTTTCCTAGCCCAAGTTATGCCCATTCTAAGTTACCATGGCCTTGAACTTTCAATTTTCGTATTTCTTCACTTCTCGGGCTCCGATTTCCATCCCGCTTCTTCTTTAATCTTCATGTTTCACCAAACTTAGTCTCGGTTTCCTGTTTTTCATCTTTTCATCCAATATAAGCTTCCTTTAACTCCAATCACCTATAATCCAAAACACAAACAACTTGAACTTGTTCCACCATAATGATGATGTAAAATCAAACATTTAGATCAATTTAAAACCAAATTATTGACACATGATCATACCCCCACACTTAACCTTTTGTTTGTCCTCAAACAAATTTATTTTCACACTTCTCCCTAATTAAGCACACATGCCACATTATCACTACCTTGAACAAGTACGATCCCAATAAATGCTTAGTTTCTAACTTCATGAGGCAATGCTCATAACCTAATCATTCAACCATCTGCATTTGAAAATTTTTCATCAAACATTCATACATTCACATTCCTCACATTAACACTCCTCTCGGTTTATTTTGTGGGCTAGTGATGAAATATACTAGTGTTTATAGAGCTCTCAACCCACAAATGCACATACTAATCATAAGCTCGTATATTAATCAAATCGTCATCAATTGACACAACATAATACAAAAATCAAGAGGTATTTATTGGGTGGTAATGTTAGGCTAGGGTTTAAGGTGGGTTTGAAAGGGATTTTAGAGTGGCTAACGGAGAATAAAATCCAACTTAAACATAATAGACGTCTTATTTGTCAATGTAACTCTTCTAATTGCACTACTTGTAACAATCTCTCATACTATTTTTGTTGCTGCATATTTTGGTCAACTCTTTTTTTCTTTCTCTCTCCCTCTTTTTTTTGTAAAGCAAATAAGCTTACTAATATTGAACTGCTATTGATATGACTATTCTAAATATGTCATGGATTGGACTTCATCCCCTAAGATTTCATAAAAAGGCTAAGGCTTTTAGGTTTATTGTTTTGGCTTTGAAACGACAAGTTGGGGCTCAACATGGTATTTACAGGGAGATTTTATTGGTATGGAATTGAAAAGAAGGGTTTAAACATATAGCTTAATCCTAATGCTTCTATCATATTTATGCACACATTGATCTATGATCTTGATATGTATTAATTACACGAGTTCTAACTCGGATGCACACCGTGGATTCCCTCTTTTAGACAACGAATAAAAGTGACTCATAACATACTATGAGTTTCTCAATTAGGCTCAACTCACATAGAAATGGTGGAAAGAGGTAATAAATATGAAGCATGTATGTTATCTACAATCGACTTGTTACACCAACTAGGACTTTCACCTACTTTTATGATGATTCATGATTAGGATGCATTACTCAATTATTGAAACAAACATACAAAGAGATCCATAAGTGCACAAACAGTAACAATTAACCATGTATGAAAAATTTTGAGTTTCATGTACACTTAAGTTTACTGAAGAAGTTAATTTCCACATTTTTTAAAAAGGTTCAAAATTTTCAAAATTTTTGTTGTTTCATTTCAGTTCTTCCAATGCTTTCCCCTATCCCCACACTTGAGATACATTGTCCCTGATGTATCATTTTACAATATGAATAAACATAATAATGATTAATAAACAAGATAAGGAAGGATTACATAGACCTTATCATTAGTGAGAGCTTATGGTAAGGGACTTGCGCCTCCCCACACTTGAGTGCTTGCATCTTGTGCATGATTGGACTAGCTAAAAAATCGAAGGACACAAAAACTAATAAAAGAAGTAAAAATCACTTTCGTAGGAATCACGGTTGCATTTAGCATATGCAACAAGCCTTTGAACCCCTCCGTAGACCCAAGTGGACGAGTTGTAGTCTCGTGAGGGTTTCTAGTGAACACACCCACAAACTTCTTGGGTTGCCTCCTGTAAGCGCTAAGTTTTAGGTCTTCAACCAGACCTTACCTAAGACCACTTATGGTGGTCGTATTGAACATTTTCCTACCACATTACCAACAAATGCTCGATAGTAGACATCCCAAATCTCTATTTTCTTTTTCATGGTCTCCATGCCTCTGAATCAATGGTTGACATTTTAAATCCACGTTCTCCCATCGAGTTTTCAATGTATCCATAGTAGTTGAGATGTCGGGTCCAAACCTTTTTTACTGTCCTTGGCATGTCTATAGAATCGTTATGGGCTATCCTCTTAATAAGTTGTCCGATGACCTCTAAACTCACATTTATCTTCTTCGAACATGTGCCATTATCCCCCGCTTTGTCAAATTGCATAATAAATTTTGAAGGACTATTAGAATCACATGGCAATATCTTAGTCTCTTGTTTCTTAGTAGGAATTATGTCATCCATTAGGTTTAAACATTCAACTTTTTGCTCTGGAAGACCTAAGCCTTTTTATCCACTTCATCATCACAAGCATCAACCATCACTTGTTCTACACATGATTCTTCAACAACTGAAGGAATTGTATGGTATTAATCTCCATGATCTCATCCTCGACTTTAAAAGATGGTGAGATTATTTCTTCTAATTCTATTTTCAACAGTAACGCATCGCACTTGATAGTTAAGTAGTTAAATCGTTGTTTATCTGAAAGATGATGTTGTGTAAGGGTAAGAAAGATTGTGCCACACTCCAACCTTGACGGTGGAAACGTCAAGATGTGAGGGTTAAGATTGTTCATAACCACATAACCCTATATTTAAATGTAAATATTAAATTTATAAGTTTCAAGGATATTACAATCATAAGTCTCAAAACATGAAATAATCCCCAAAATAAGCAAAACAAAACATAGTTATTTTATTCAATTATCTAGGTCCAAATCCTAGTTTATTGCAAGTTTCAAAAGACCACTTTAAACTTGAGGGTTACCTGAAACATGATAAAAATAAAAGGTCAACTAAAAATAGTTGGTGAGTTTCCAAGATTTTCATACATAATATGATAAGGTTACAAGTAGCATTTAATGTCATAGGTTATAAGTTAGTAAGGTTATAAAACACATATCGTTACAACCAAACCTCGACTTGATTACAAGTATATAAGATTGGCTAAGTGTATTTGGTTCCCATGATGAACAAGCATACGTCATCAGGAGCCGGCAATACCTCGTCTTTAGCACCAAATAGGCTTGCCAGGCCCAAAGATCTAAGACATCTCCAGGCTAGCAATAGTTAATGATTGCAAACAAAAATATGTATCTCATATAAACACTTACAACACACAAATAACGATGACAAAAATATGAATTGCAAGTGCTTTACAAGTCTAAACGTTTACAAGTGCGTTATGTATAAGTAATCATGTTTCACTCCAAATTAGTGTGAAAAAGATAAAAAGTGGGCAAGGAAACTCACTTGATCAATAAGTATGCAATGAAGATTAATAGAGATAATAATAAACGTCGTTCCAAGTTGTATCGTCATAAGGCACCTAAATATATATATATATATATATATATATATATATATATTATATATATATATATATATATATATATATATTACAAGATTTAGGTTAATAATAAGGTTTAACGATTAAACGCGAACTAGGGTTTCAATAAGGATTGGGTATTTAGGGGTTTTTTTAAAATAAAATTAGTGAACTCTTTTTTTATATTTTGTTCAAAAGAAGTACAATTTATAAAATTTTAAAGGAATTAAATCCTTTGTAAATAACTTGCTTTTAATTATAAAATATGTTTGAATACTATAATTACCATGATTAATCTATAATCAAAGAGAACATAAGATCCAATAATAATTTAGTAATTTAAATTGTTATATAATTATATATATATATATAATATATATATATATATATATATATATTATATATTTGTTTATTTATTTATTTAGTCATAACATTTGTAAATAACTTTTATAATAAAATGCTAAAATGTTTTACAAGAATTAATTTACAAAAAATATTAGATGATTTTAAAAAAAATATTTGAAGTTCGTAAAAATCATTTTTATATTTATTAAAAATTTTCCTGTAATCAAATTAAGGCTAAAAAGCCCTTTAAAAAATATGAGGTTGCCCGGGTTCAAACCCGGGACCTCTTGGTGGAGAAGGGAGTAACTTATCCGGTGAACCAGGGCTTTAGACTTGGTATATCCCGGTTCTCAATTCTTTTAAACGAAGTTAATGAATCGCCCCCAAATCCCCAAGAACCCTAGAACGAAATCTGTCAAATTGATGTAACAATCGATGTTGTAAAACAAATTAACCATGGGGCTTTTGTTCCCCATACCTAAACGAACCTAAGTCTATGGTTATCTTACTTGATTTTGGTCAAGAACGATGAGGCAGATGATGCAACAGTCGCGACCCGCACTTGAATTGGTTTGATATGAAAATGGTGATGATATCCAAATTACTTTTGTGTGAAGCTTCGGAGGATGTTGTAGACTAGAAGCCCCTTATCAATTGAAGGTTAGAACGCTTGAATGATGTTGAACTCCTTAGTTGCAGGTCGCGGTGATAGAGAGAATCAAACAAGGTATTAGAGAGTATTTCGGATGAAATTAAGATTTGTAACAGTTTAGGTGTAGTTAGATGATCGTTTAAGTTCACTCAATTGGATTATTGTAAGGCCCCGTTCCCGGAAACCTCACAGTGGTCAATCACAGCAATTAAAACATTAAACATTATAATTATACAACCTTAAGCAGTGGAAATAATCTATTAAAAACCATTCATTTCACTTAAACTACTATTGTTGAGCAATACATCATCGTTTTATTGATTACAAAAGAATTGTTTTACTGCATTACAAAACAACAGCAACACAAAATACGAATGGAAGTCAGTCTTTCCCTGCCGAGTAGCCTCACCCTCGTGCCATCCTCAGCAATAATTACATGCCAATTGAAAATGTATAAAAGTCAGTATTGCTGAGTGAGCTCTAGTTTTAAAAGTAATAAAATACTTTCTACATGTTGTATATGAAAATACACTTTCTGTAAAATACAACTCTTTACTGTATATGCGAGCACACATTAACTATATGAACAAATACTGTTTGTTCTCTTTACTGTATGCCTTGTATGTTCTGTGTTCTTTTATCTTTATTTTTCACTGTCTGTATGGACCAATGAGCAATACCCCAACTGTATGCGCAATGGAAAACGGTTATGGGCCATCTATATCCCTCGAAAGGGTCAACTATATCCCTCGAAAGGGTCAACTATATCCCTCGAAAGGGTCAACTGTATCCCTCGAAAGGGTGTTGTCTACTTTATACAAGGCCGACCCAATCACCCAGGGTACGCTACAGAGGTTCTGCCAATCTCCAAGACTGGCCCTGTGTACATATTATTATAAGTAATAATCATAATAGCAATAACAATATTAAGGAACAATCATAACCATGCATGAAACATCATCACAAATAAGCCTCAGTCAACTCTCGGTCAAAACCCTAAAAGCACTTACTCCCAGAAAATCTGTAATAAATTCTAAGTGTTAGGCGCATAGACACTATTTGAGCGAATGAGCCCTTTTGGGTGTTTCATCACTATGTAGCCGCATCAGCCAACACAACCATTTTGACACTTAGGTGCTTGAACTATTCAGGCGTATAGGCACTATTTGGGCGTATGAACACTTAGGCGCATGGGTTATTCGGACGCATGGACACTTAGGCGCATGAGCCACTTTGGCGCATGGGCCACTATTCAGGCACATGGGTTTCACTTAAATCTTTCTAAGGCAATTTCAGGCGCACGAGCCTTATCTAGGCGCATGAACCTTCTGTGTAACAGGTTTCTCGTAAGTTTTCAAACCCAATCATCCAACCAATCTGTTCTAAGCTTAACATGACTATTATAAACATGAATAACCTATAAGCATTCAAGAATCATCATCCAAACATGCATAATACATACGGTTAAAACATACATAAACTTTGTAAAACCATTTTAATACATTTTCAGCCCCAAAGATGTTCAAAACAAATAGAAACTAGGGTCTAGAACTCACCTGGTACAACTTGGGTGTTTCTTCCTTCTAACCCTTTTGCAACTAAGTTCAAACACCTAAAAACACCACCAAACACACACACCCGAGCACATACACAAACACATAAGCACATAAACATATAACCGGGATAAAACCCGTCATAAACACTTAAAACCATAAATTCTTACCTTGAATTCAACTTCTCTTCTTCCTTTTTTCTTCAGCCGAGAGCTCTCTCTCTGTCTCTCTAAAACCGAAGAAAATGGTGATGTGAAGGGAGGGTGGGCGGCCATGCCCACCTTTACACCAACTTTTCAAAGATTTGTCCTTTTGGACACTTTTAGTCCCTCCACTTGGACTTTATTTCTTTTTTTCTTTTTATTCTTCATTTCTTGTCTTTTTAAATAACCGGGTGTTACAAGTCCACCCCCCTTATATAGGTTTTGTCCCCGAAACATGTTATTCCTCAAACAGACGAGGATAATGCTGCCTCATTTCCTCCTCAGTTTCCCATGTAGATTCAGATCCCTTCCTGTGCTTCCACTGTACACGCACAAGAGGAACCACTTTATTTCTCAGCCTTTTCTCTTTACCATCGATGATTGTCACTGGTTGCTCCACATAATTGAGCCTTTCGTCTACCTCGATATCCTCCGGTGGAACAATCATGTTTTCATCAGGTAAGCATTTTCTCAGATGAGATACATGGAATATCAGGTGAATTCCACTTAACTCATCTGGTAACTCCAGTCTATAGGCCACCTCTCCTACTCAAGCAATGATTCGGAAAGGTCCTATGTATCTTGGGCTTAGCTTACCTCGTTTCCTGAATCAGATAATACCCTTCCAAGATGAGACCTTCAACATAACCCGGTCACCCACCTGGAACTCAATCAGTCTGCGTCGTTTATCGGCATACGACTTCTGTCTATCTTTGGCTGCCTTCATAAAGGCCTTAATCTTTTCTAGCTTCTCGGTTGTAGCCTCGATCACCTCGACACCTCCCAATTCTTTCTGCCTAATGTCTCCCCAACATACGGGCGTTCTACACCTTCTACCGTACAACATCTCGTATGGTGGCATGCCAATGCTGGCATGATAACTATTGTTGTACGAGAATTCCGCTAGCGGTAAGTGGTCACCCCAACTTCCTCCAAAATCAATCACACATGACTGACCATACGGCGTTCTACACCTTCTACCGTACAACATCTCTAATATGTAACCTCGTCCCCATGGCATCGTGGAATTTCTTCCAGAATTTAGAGGTAAACCGGATGTCACGATCAGACACAATAGAAACCGGCACACCATGACGAGTTACAATCTCCTTGATGAACAGGTCAGCCAACCTCTCGGATGAATATGTCTCACGGATCGGTAGGAAGTGAGCACTTTTCGTCAGACGGTCGACAATCACCCATATGGCATCTTACCCTTTCGGAGTACGTGGCAGCTTCGTAATGAAATCCATGGTGATGTGCTCCCACTTCCATTCTGGTATATCCAAAGGTTGGATCTTCCCATACGGCTTTTGATGCTCGGCCTTCACTTGCAGACAAGTAAGGCACTTACTCACATACTCCACCACATCACGCTTCATACCCGCCACCAATAATCTTTCTTCATATCTTGATACATCTTTGTGGCACCAGGATGAATGGAGTATCGAGTCTTATAAGCTTCATCCATAATTCTCACACGTAGATCCCCGAAACGAGGAATCCACACCCGTCCAAATCGAGTTTTAACACCAAGCGTGTTTTCACCCAAATGCCCAACCAGACCTCTCATCCTTTCAGAGTTAAGATGATCTTCTTTCAGTGCCTTATCTTGAAACTCTTTGACTTGCTTCATTACATTAGATGTCATGATCAATTGGTATGCTTTCACCCGAATCAGCTCGGGCCTCTCCTTTCGGCTAAGGGCATCAACCACCACGTTGGCTTTGCCCGGATTGTAATAGATCTCACAACCATAATCCTTTATAAGCTTCAACCATCGTCTCTGCCTCATGTTCAGATCCTTCTGCTCGAAGAAGTACTTCAAGCTCTTGTGGTTAGTGAAAATGGTGCACTTTGTCCCGTACAGATAGTGCCTCCAAATCTTTAGTGCAAAGACCACCGCTGCTAACTCCAGGTCATGAGTAGGATAATTGAACTCATGCACCTTTAGTTTTTGGGATGCGTAGGCTATCACCTTACCTCGCTGCATCAACACGCAACCCAACCCCGAGTAGGAACCATCTGAATAGACCACCAAATCCTCACTTCCTTCGGGTAATGACAAGACAGGGGCTTGGGTCAGTCTTGCCTTTAACTCCTCAAAAGCCCTTTCTTGCTCTTGACCCCACGTGAACTTTACATCCTTACGGGTCAACTTAGTCAACGGGGAGGCTATCTTGGAGAAGTCCTGAATGAACCTTCGGTAATATCCCGCCAACCCCAAGAAACTACAAATCTCGGATGGCGTCGTTGGAGACTTCCATTGCATCACGGCCTCCACCTTAGCCGGGTCCACCATGATTCCCTCAAGATTCACCACATGACCTAAGAATTGGACTTCGTGCAACCAGAATGCTCACTTGGAGAATTTAGCATGCAACTTCTCCCTTCTTAAGGTCTCCAACACCTCCAGAATATGACCGCATGCTCTTCTTTGCTCTTCGAGTAGATCAGAATATCATCAATAAACACAATTACTGATCTATCCAACATTGGCCGACACACTCGGTTCATCAAATCCATAAAAGCAGTTGGCGCATTGGTCAAACCAAACAACATAACGAGGAACTCATAGTGACCATAGCGCGTGCGAAAAGCTGTTTAAGGGATATCCTGCTCCTTCACCTTCAGCTGATGGTAACCAGATCGAAGATCTATTCTTGAAAACCAAATGGCACCCTAAAGCTGATCGAACAAATCATCAATCCTCGTTAAGGGGTATCGGTTCTTCACTATCAGCTTGTTAAGCTCATGGTAGTCGATGCACATCCTCATGCTACCGTCTTTCTTCTTCACAAATAAGACTGGAGCTCCCCAAGGAGAGATACTCGGTCTAATGAACCCCTTGTCAAGTAGCTCTTGCAACTGCTCCATCAGCTCTTTCATTTCTGTCGGAGCTAACCGATACGGTGCTTTGGCAACGGGTTGAGCACCGGGTATCAAATCAATTTGGAACTCAATCTCGCGATCCGATGGCACGCCGGGTAAGTCTTCCGGGAATACATCCTGAAAGTCACACACCACTGGTACCTCGGATAATTGCAGTACCGACGCATCCACATCTTTTACGTATGCCAAGTAGGCACTACATCCACATCTCATGCACTTCCTCGCCACCGCCATCGAAATCATCTTCGGGATCGTAGTAACGCGATCTCCATAAATTGTAACTAAACTCCCATCAGACGCAACCAATCGAATCATCTTCTTATGACATACGATGTTTGCTTCATAGGTTGCTAACCAGTCCATCCCTAGTACTACATCAAATCCACCTAGGGGTATCACGTGCAACCTAGTAGCAAACCTATGACCTTCCAGTTCTATGGCACAGTCCTCTATCACATCAGTAATTCTAGTAGACTTACCAATAGCAGTTTCTACATCGAATGGTTCACTAATCTTTCTACTACTAGCAGACAACTTAGCACAGAAAGTAGTGGAAATAAAACTCCTGCTAGCACCGGAATCAAACAATACAGAGGCATAAATTTGGTTTACTAGAAACATACCTGACACAACATCGGGATCAGCTCTGGCTTCCTCCCGGTCATAGTATAAGCTCTAGCACTTGCCCTCTGCCCTCCTTCCTCCGGCTTCTTCTTCTCCACTCCAGAGCTCTCCGCCCTCGGCTTCTTACAATCTCTAGCGATGTGGCCAGGCTGACCACACCTGAAGCATACGTTCATCCCCATCCTGCACTCACCAGTATGCTCCCTTCCATATTTGCCACACTTCTCCACCCTGCACTACCTGTGACCACACGTCGGTCACCTACCTTCGCCACCTTATTGTTTGGAGCGGCTCCACCACGTTCAAACCGTTTCCCATTCTAGTTCCGGTCTCCACTGTCACACCCCAACCTTGACGGGGAAACGTCGAGATGTGAGGGTTAAGATTGTTCACAGCCACATAACGCTATATTAAAATGTAAATATTATTATCATAAGTCTTGAAATGAAATACAATCATAAGTCTCAAACAAGTAATAAGTTCAAACATAACATAACATAATGTAAACTTTTTATTTCATTAACTAGGTCCAAGTCCTAGATTATTGCATGCTTCAAAAGGATCACTTTAAACTTGAGGTTGACCTGAAACATGAAAAAATAAGAGTCAACTAAAAATAGTTGGTGAGTTTCCAAGGTTTTTATACATAATACGAAAAAGGTTACAAGTAGCAATTATGTCATAGGTCATAAGCAAGTAAGGTTATAGAACACATATCGTTACAACCAAACCTCGACTTGATTACAAGTATAAAAGATTGGCTAAGTGTATTTGGTTCCCATGATGAACAAGCATACGTCATCAGGAGTCAGCAATACCTCGACTTTAGCACCAAATAGGCTTGTCAGGCCCAAAGATCTAAGACGTCGCCAGGCTAGCAATAGTTAATGATTGTAAACAAACTATGTATCTCATATAATCACTTACCATACACAAATAACCATGGCAAAATAATAAGTTGAATTGCATGTGATTTACAAGTCTCAAATGTGTATAAGTGTATCATGTATACTATCATGTTTCACCCCAAATTAGTGTGAAAATATGAAAAAGGGGCAAGGAAACTCACATGTCAAATAAGTATATATCAGATGATTAATAAGAATAGTAATCGTCGTTCCAACGTAAAGTCTTCACAATACACCTAAGTATATAGATATTACAAGATTTAAGCTTAAACATAATGGGTTAACTAATTAATGAGTACTAGGGTTAAGTGGATTTTGAGGTTTGTTAAATATATATATTTAACAAATGACAATCATTTATATTTTCAAAAAATATATATATTTATATTTATACAAAATATGTAAAGAAGAAGAATTATAATATTTTGAAAGTTTCATAAAGTTTGAATAGATTTTTATAGCAAAAAAATTAAGTACTATTAAACAATATTAAATTAAAAGAAGACGTTTTGAAACAATAATAATTTATTAATTATTATTTGTAATTATTCACGAACAATCTTTGTTAAAATGTTTTATTAACAAAATAAATTTATTTAAACTAAAACTAAAAAATACATAAATATATTTGGTGGTTTTTTTAAAATATTTAAAGTTCTATAACTAATTTTAAAATATAAAATTTTTCCATAATTCAATTAGGGCTAAAAATCTTTTAAAAGAAATACATGAGGGTGCCCGGGTTCGAACCCGGACCTCATGTTGAGAATGCAAAGTCTTAACCAATGAACCAAGGCCTCAGCCGCGGTTCATATGGTTTCTAATTATTATAACCCATTTAAAGAAAGTTTCCCCAATCTCTAAGAACCCTAGAATCGTTTGATTCCAAATCGATCCTCAATTCGATTATGAACATGAAATAACCTTGGGGCTTTTAATCCCCAAGTAAAACCGAGTGTGTAGGTGAAATCAATTACCCGAATTCAAAGTGTTTAGACGAGATTGAGTGATGAACAAGTCGCGGCCTATGCACAACCTTGATGGATGCTCAAACGATGTTGATAAACAAATTCGTTGTAAAGAAAGCTTCCACAAGAGAGTTTGATCGAAAACCCTAATCAATTGTATTTCCAATCGTGCAGAGGGTTGTTTCGTCTCGTGTGCAGGTCGCGATGAGTATGCCGATTGTATTCGATTGTTTGGACTTGTTTCAGGTGCAATTGAACGTTGTAACCGATTAGAGATAGATAAGTGGTTCCTGTTAAATTAATTCGATTATTATTGTGATTTAATGCTTAAACAGGTACGAACTTAGGCTTCGGTTACTTCGAATGAGAAGGCTTTTGTAACCGGTTTTAATCACGATCCAGGTGGTTGATTGAGTTTGATTCGAGTCTAGGACGTTTGGCATGGTTTTTGGGGTTTCAAATCGAAGAAAAACGACGGTTTTAGGACCACCGGACTCGGGCCAGAGGGTGGCCGAGTTGTGGCCGAAAAACGTGGGGATAGGGGAAAAGGGTTTGGATTTTCATTATTACACCTTTTTGGTCCCCAAGGTTTGTAGTTTTACATTTTATGTACACACCTTGTTTTTAAGGTTTATAAAATAACAAAACAACCCCTAAATTCTTAATTGAGTTTATGTTTTAAACATGGTAAGTTTTAATAACCGTTATAACTTATAAGTAACCTTATTAAAAGTGATCTTATTATTACTAATACTATTATTCGTTATTATTACTTATTATTATTGTTACTTTTATTAATATTAACATTATTATTATTTAATATTTATATTTTTAACTTAATGACAATATGAATAAGCACAAACAACACATGAGTTTCAAAATTGACAATAATAACCCTTGTAAGAGTAAACGAAGTTAACTTTTAGTTAACAGAAAAATACGAGATGTTACAGTCTCCCCAACTTAAAAGAATTTCGTCCCGAAATTAAAAGAAATGAAACTATATAAATAAGAATGGGTATCTCTTCTTCATGTGCTCCTCACGTTCCCAAGTAAATTCAGCGCCACGTTTATTTTCCCAACGAACCTTGACGATTGGGGTTGTCGTGGTTCTAGTCTTCTTTATTATACGATCCATGATTTCAACAGGTTTCTCAACGATATGCAATGACTCGTCGATCTGAATGTCTTCCAGCGGAACATACAGACTTTCATCGGCCAACACTTTCTCAAATTTGAGACGTGGAACATAGGATGAATTCCACTAAGGTCGGAAGGTAACTCTAGTTTATAAGCCACTTTCCCAATCCTTTTCAGGATTTTGAAAGGTCCTACAAACCTGGAGCCAGTTTGCCCTTCTTTCCAAAGCGAAGCACACCTTTCCACGGTGAAACCTTGAGAAGAACCATCTCCCCAACTTGGAATTCCAATGGCTTACGTCGCTTGTCAGCATAGCTCTTTTGACGACTTCTCGCCACTTCAAGGTTCTTGCGAATAATAGAAACTTTATCGGTCGTCTCTTGTATAAGTTCAGGACCAGTGATGAAGTTTTCACCAATGTCGGTCCAACAGATTGGTGAACGACATTTTCGATCATAAAGTGCTTCAAACGGTGCCATCTTGATACTCGAGTGGTAACTATTGTTATATGAAAATTCCGTGAGCGGTAGATGCGTATCCCAATCGCCACCAAAGTCAAGAACACATAGACGTAGCAAATCCTCCAAGGTTTGGATCGTTCGCTCAGTTTGACCATCAGTTTGGGGATGGTAAGCCGTGCTTAGATCTAATTGTGTACCCAAGAGTTCTTGCATAGACGACCAAAAATGTGAAGTGAAACGAGCATCTCGGTCGGATATAATGTGCAGAGGTACCCCATGACGACTTACAATCTCATCAACATATATACGAGCTAACTTTGATGTCTTGTAAGTGTCACGTATGGGTATAAAATGTGCTGACTTGGTCAATCGGTCAACGATCACCCATATGCTATCATGTCCTCGAGAGGTTCGGGGTAGCTTTGTTATGAAGTCCATGGATATGTGTTCCCAATTCCACATAGGAATCTCGGGTTGCTCAAGTAATCCACTTGGACGTTGATGTTCGGCTTTAACCTTCGTACATGTGAGGCACTTAGCTACATAAGTCGCTATGTCTTTCTTCATTCCAGGCCACCAATATTGACCACGTAGGTCCATGTACATCTTATCGGAACCAGGATGAATAGAATAACGAGTTTGATGAGCTTCGTTCATAATAAAGGTACGAATGTTATCGCGATTTGGAATCCAAATGCGATTGGCGAAGTACATCAACCCATTGGTTTCGTTTCCAATTGGGTTAGAAGATTATGCTCCAATTCATCCTTCATTCTCCTTCTCGTTGAACCATTTGTTGAGCCTCCAGGATGCTAGACTCGATGTCACTATCTATTCTCAGGTTTTGTAGTAGTACAATGGTCTCGTTGACATCTAGTCGGATCTCAGTATCGAACTCACCCAAAGTGTCAAACCATTGACGTCATCGCGAATTTCTTTGAATGAGATCATCTTGTTGTGAATCTTTCGGCTTAGTGCATCGGCTACAACGTTTGCTTTACCAGGATGGTAACGAATGTCACAATCATAGTCACTAATCAACTCCACCCAACGACGTTGTCTCATGTTGAGATCTTTTTGATTGAAAACGTGTTGAAGGCTTTTGTGATCGGTGTAGACTATACATTGCGTACCATACAGGTAGTGCCTCAAATCTTCAAAGCAAATACAACAGCACCAAGCTCGAGATCATGAGTTGTGTAATTCACCTCGTGAACCTTCAATTGCCTCGATGCGTAAGCTATGACCTTCCCTCGTTGCATAAGAACAAACCAAGGCCTTGTTTAGATGCATCACAATACACGGTGAAAGTCGTTTCCATCGGGTAGGGTCAAGATAGGAGCATTGCATAATTATGCTTTAACGCTTCAAAGCTTCTTCTTGCTCGGATGCCCACTCGAATGGTTTATTCTTTTGTGTCAAAGTAGTGAGCGGTTTCGCGATCCTCGAGAAATTGGCAATGAATCGCCGATAATAACCAGCAAGACCAAGAAAGAACGAACTTCGGTAGGAGTTGTAGGAACACACCAATTCTTCACACTTCCACCTTTGCAGGATCAACGTGAATTCCTTGGCTATTCACCACGTGTCCTAGAAATTGAACTTCCTCGAGCCAGAAGTCACACTTCGAGAACTTTGCGTACAATTGCTCTTTCTTTAACAACTCAAGAACCAATCTCAAATGTAGTTTCATGATCGGTGTTGGACTTGGAATAGATAAGTATGTCATCAATGAAGACGATCACAAACTTGTCTAGATAAGGCTTGCATACTCGGTTCATGAGATCCATGAAGATAGCAGGAGCATGGTTAAACCAAAAGGCATCACCATAAACTCATAGTGTCCATAACGAGTACGAAAGCGGGCTTTGGGATATCATCGTCATGGACTCGCAATTGATGATAGCCAGAACGTAAGTCGATCTTCGAGAAAAATAGCAGCTCCTTGAAGTTGGTCAAACAAATCATCAATACGAGGAAGAGGATAACGGTTCTTGATAGTAAGCTTGTTAAGCTCACGATAATCGATGCACATACGAAACGATCCATCTTTCTTCTTCACGAAAAGAACAGGTGCACCCCAAGGCGAAGAACTAGGACGGATGAAGCCCTTCTCGGATAGCTCTTGAAGTTGACTAGAGAGTTCTTGCATTTCCGATGGTGCAAACCGATATGGTGACTTAGCCACGGGGTTTGCTCCGGTATCAAGTCAATTTTAAACTCAACTTCACGCACGGGAGGAAAACCACTAAGGTCATCGGGAAATACTTTAGGAAAGTCTCGTACGATAGGGACATCCTTAAGTTTTTCCTTTGACTTTCGTGTTGACCACATAAGCCAAGAAAGCCATATACTTCTTGCTTAAGCATTTTCGGGCTTGAGTGCAAGACATGAGTTTAAGTCCTTTGGAAGATTTTTCACCGAACACCTTCAAAGTATCACCAGAAGGTAACGGTATACGGATGCACTTCTCGAACAAATGATCTCGGGGGTGTTGGTCTAACCAATCCATACCAATGATGACGTCGAAGCTTCCAAGTTTCATAGGGATAAGATCGATAAGAAAATAATGCATGTCCAAGACTTAAGATGCAATCACGAATGATGACGTCAACGATGATCGGTCTCCATCGATAACTTCACAGTAAGAGGTCTTTCTAGTTTCGTATGTGGCTTAGCAAGTATGGGTTCAAACTCTAATGAAACAAAATTTTTATCGGCTCCAGAATCAAATAGGACATAGGCTTAAGTTTTGTTAATAAGGAACATACCTGGTCAATTTTTAAGATATTAACGATTTGGTAAAGTATGAAGGCAACGGATCACAAAAGTTAAAGGTGAGTTGACATACCATTCACCACATCGTTGTTTTGCTTGTGCTTGGTTAGCGTTGATGTTGAAAGCACATCCTCGAGCTTGTGGACATTACCCACAAGATGAGGGCATTGTGGACGAAAATGACCAGGTTCCCATAGTTGTAGCAAACACGGTTGTGACCACGGCGGCATTGCTAGGTGCACGGTGGCAAGTCGCCACTAAATGACCATATTTACCGCATAAGGTGCAGATGCGGCATGGTTGATTCCCCGGATGATGATACCTACACGTGTTGCACATAGGCTGAGGACCAGCATAAGCCCTAGCCCCAGGACTTGTGCCATAGGTGTGCCACAGGTTCAAGTTGTCTTTGGGTTGTTTAGGTGCAGCCACAACATAGTACGCGCCGATGTGAACTTGCGCTTCTTGTTGTTGGACGGTTCAGCTTTGGCTCCTTAACGGCCTCGGTAGCCGTCCTTTCCACCTTTTGGCACCCTTCACAGACATGGTGCCCGCTCGTATATGGTCTCGGTGAGTTGAGCGGTGATAGTAATGGCTTCTTCTAAGGTTGTGGGTCGGCTACCCACCACAGCATCTTGAATTGGGGTGGTACACCCTTGATAAACTTCTCGATGTTGCGGGGACAGTGTCGACCATATGAGGCAGCAGTATACTCAATTCATGATGCCTAGTTGAGTAGCCAAATGACACCATCGTTTTGCTTTAAATTCCAAAATTCTTCCTCCAACTTTGCAGTTCGCTTCTTGGGCAGAACTTCGCGATAGCGATGTTCTTGAACTCCTCCCAAGTAAGTGCCAGAATAGCATCGGGCCACAATTTCTTTTCTCGCTATTCCACCAGGTGAGAGCCCTTTGTTGGAACATGCTAGTGGCATAACGAACTTTGAGTGCCTCGGGGAACTCACAGTTGACGAAGGTGTTTCCATGCTCTCGAACCACTCAAGAAGACCAGTGGCTCCTTCCTACCACTAAAACTAGTGGGTTTACATGAGCTAAAGTGCTTGAAAGTGCAAGTTTGGTTGTTGCGCCCTTGGTTAGCACTATTTTCCCCATGACTATTGTTGCTAGTGTTGGTCATTAAGGTGCTATTGAGTTCAGCACCATGGTCGGGATGACAGCAGCCATTTGTCGAGCAATCTGGCGGCTAACTTACGATCGGAACTTCCACGTTTTCCATGATGACGAGACATGCTGGAATATATAAAATGAGTTAGCTATGAGAATTGGAACAACGAAGATTAATGTTCAACAAGGATAAGGCAAAAGTTGTAAGGCACATGGAATGGTTCCATTTGGTAACGCATTACCATTTGGAAACGTTGACACGTCAAGGTAAGTTGACCCACTCGCCTTAGAAATTTGTGTATGTTGACCATAGTTTATCACTCATTCCAGAAATCACCAGGTAAGCATAACTAGTCCCGTAGGATTTATGCGATATGCTTGCCTTAGCCCGAGGGCCTTTTGCCAGGAAATCCAGAATACAGGTGTCTATGTGTCACACAAATTCTTAGGTTCATGTAATCAAAACCTTGATGAGATTTAACATAGATTAGACATAAGTCTAAAGATTCAAATCTAAGCATAAGCATAAGTTTCCACGTGTTGACGAGAATAAGATTAAGAAGTTTCATTTGTCGGGGAGAGTCAAAGAGTCAAAGTTAAGTTTAGGGAGACAAATAACAAGTTCAAACAATTACAAGGCAAACCTATGCTAAGGCATCAAGTTGTACATAAGTAAGGTATAGCATTATGTAGCATGTAACAATATATATATTTCCAAGAATATAAATATTATCCTATGAGGTTCATGCATAAGCTATAGTCTAGGTCACCATTTCTAATAACCTAAATCCCTATAGTTATGGGCTTTGATATCAATCTGTCACACCCCAACCTTGACGGCGGAAACGTCGAGATGTGAGGGTTAAGATTGTTCACAGCCACATAATGCTATATTAAAATGTAAATATTATTATCATAAGTCTTGAAATGAAATAAAATCATAAGTCTCAAACAAGTAATAAGTTCAAACATAACATAACATAATATAAACTTTTTATTTCATTAACTAGGTCCAAGTCCTAGATTATTGCATGCTTCAAAAGGATCACTTTAAACTTGAGGTTGACCTAAAACATGATAAAAATAAGAGTCAACTAAAAATAGTTGGTGAGTTTCCAAGGTTTTTATACATAATACGAAAAAGGTTACAAGTAGCAATTCATGTCATAGGTCATAAGCAAGTAAGGTTATAGAACACATATCGTTACAACAAACCTCGACTTGATTACAAGTATAAAAGATTGGCTAAGTGTATTTGGTTCCCATGATGAACAAGCATACGTCATCAGGAGTCGGCAATACCTAGACTTTAGCACCAAATAGGCTTGTCAGGCCCAAAGATCTAAGACGTCGCCAGGCTAGCAATAGTTAATGATTGTAAACAAACTATGTATCTCATATAATCACTTACCATACACAAATAACCATGGCAAAATAATAAGTTGAATTGCATGTGATTTACAAGTCTCAAATGTGTATAAGTGTATCATGTATAAGCTATCATGTTTCACCCCAAATTAGTGTGAAAATATGAAAAAGGGGCAAGGAAACTCACATGTCAAATAAGTATATATCAGATGATTAATAAGAATAGTAATTGTCGTTCCAACGTAAAGTCTTCACAATACACCTAAGTATATAGATATTACAAGATTTAAGCTTAAACATAATGGGTTAACTAATTAATGAGTACTAGGGTTAATTGGATTTTGAGGTTTGTTAAATATTTATATTTAACAAATGACAATCATTTATATTTTCAAAAAATATATATATTTATATTTTATACAAAATATGTAAAAAAAGAAATAATTATAATATTTTGAAAGTTTCATAAAGTTTGAATAGATTTTTATAGCAAAAAGAATTAAGTACTATTAAACATATTAAATTAAAAGAAGACGTTTTGAAACAATAATATTTATTAATTATTATTTGTAATTATTCACGAACAAATCTTTGTTAAAATGTTTTATTAACAAAATAAATTTATTTAAACTAAAAACTAAAAAAATACATAAAATATATTGGTGGGCTTTTTTTTTAAATATTTAAAGTTCATATAACTAATTTTTAAATATATTAAAAATTTTCCATAATTCAATTAGGGCTAAAAATCTTTTAAAAAGAAATACATGAGGGTGCCCGGGTTCGAACCCGGGACCTCATGTTGAGAATGCAAAGTCTTAACCAATGAACCAAGGCCTCAGCCGCGGTTCATATTGGTTTATAGTTATTATAACCCGTTTAAAGAAAGTTTCCCCAAATCTCTAAGAACCCTAGAATCGTTTGATTCCAAATTGATCCTCAATTCGATTATGAACATGAAATTAACCTTGGGGCTTTTAATCCCCAAGTAAAACCGAGTGTGTAGGTGAAATCAATTACCCGAATTCAAAGTGTTTAGACGAGATTGAGTGATGAACAAGTCGCGGCCTACGCACAACCTTGATGGATGCTCAAACGATGTTGATAAACAAATTCGTTGTAAAGAAAGCTTCCACAAGAGAGTTTGATCGAAAACCCTCAATCAATTGTAGTTCCAATCGTGCAGAGGGTTGTGTTCGTCTCGTGTGCAGGTCGCGATGAGTATGCCGATTGTATTCGATTGTTTGGACTTGTTTCAGGTGCAATTGAACGTTGTAACCGATTAGAGATAGATAAGAGATGGTTCCTGTTAAATTAATTCGATTATTATTGTGATTTAATGCTTAAATAGGTACGAACTTAAGGCTTCGGTTACTTCGAATGAGAAGGTTTTTGTAACCGGTTTTAATCACGATCCAGGTGGTTGATTGAGTTTGATTCGAGTCTAGGAACGTTTGGCATGGTTTTGGGGGTTTCAAATCGAAGAAAAACGACGGTTTTAGGACCACCGAACTCCGGCCGGAGGGTGGCCGGAGTTGTGGCCGGAAAAACGTGGGGATAGGGGAAAGGGGGTTTGGATTTTCATTAATTACACCTTTGGTCCCCAAGGTTTGTAGTTTTACATTTTATGTACAAACCTTGTTTTTAAGGTTTATAAAATAACAAAACAACCCCTAAATTCTTAATTGAGTTTATGTTTTAAACATGGTTAAGTTTTAATAACCGTTATAACTTATAAGTAACCTTATTAAAAGTGACCTTATTATTACTAATACTATTATTCGTTATTATTACTTATTATTATTGTTACTTTTATTAATATTAACATTATTATTATTTAATATTTATATTTTTAACTTAATGACAATAATGAATAAGCACAAACAACACATGAGTTTCAAAATTGACAAATAATAACCCTTGTAAGAGTAAACGAAGTTAACTTTTAGTTAACAAAAAAATACGAGATGTTACATCCACCACCCTTCTTGCTCACCTCAGCCACCACTACCTCGCGCTCATCATATAATCTACCAGCCAAATCAACCACCACCTAAAAGTGCTCGGCCGGGCGGCGATCATATGCCTACAGATATCTTCCGGCAACCCCTGGATGTATCTATTAATCTTTCGTGACAGTGGTGTCACTTGATCGGGCACCAGCCGCGCCATTTCATTAAATTTTGTGGTGTACGGCTGGTGTGTCATCGTTCCCGCCTCTAGCTGCAGGAACTCTCTTTCTAGCTTATCCATCTCTCTGTGGGGGCAAAATTACTCAATCACTAGCTTCTTCAGTTCAGGCCATCTCATTCTCCAATGGCCCTGCTACCCTCGGCTTGGACGATGTTGTCCTACCGGCACAAAGCCGAGTCCACAAAAGAGTGGGTAGCAAATTTCACCTTCTGGTCTTCACGACACTCACTGATATCGAGAACAGCCTCCATTTCCCTCACCCACCGGTGAGCAGCAGCCGCAGTGCCGTTTCCATCGAAGGTAGGGGGCTTGCATCTCATAAACGCCCCGTAGTTACAGCCTCGTGCCACCTCTGGAGCAGGATCTTCTTCCTCCGCTTCATCATCAGAGAGAACCATTTCCGGCTCTGGTTGCTCTCGTTCTCCTGAGGACTTGTTCCTCTCTTTTCTATCCCCTTCCCAAACTGCCTTGATAACTTCGGTCACCACAGACGGTAAGATTGTCTGCATGTCTTGATGAACTTCTTCCACAACAGCCTCTTTTACTGAGGCTCTCAGATTGGCGCTCTCGTCACCACCCTCCAGATGAGGGGTCTCGGGTCCCTCATGAAACACCTTCTCGACCCTAGGTTTCTCTCTCTTAGGTCGCGAAGCAGCACCGTGACCTCCACCACGAAAGGCTTTCGAAGATCTACCGCCAGCCATCTTCTAACACACTATAAGATTCAAACACTAATGTGATCATTCAAGGTAATAGCTCAGTTTATGTTAAGTATAGTAAGTCCCTAATTACAGTGGCCAGTTGTGATTAGCGACTTACTTTACTCTTCATACCCCAAGCATTTCCTATCCTGACTTAATCAGTATCTAAATCAACTAAGAGCACATAAATCAAATAGCATGCGCACATAATTCCGGTTATCATTAAGAAAAGACATACCTGATGGCACGTAGCTACTCGGGGTGACATCCCTCCATTTGTCCCATTTTCAGTTTAATTTTAGGTTTTAAAAATTTTATTTAACCCAATTCTCTTAAACTTTGGCTCTGATACCAACTTGTAAGGCCCCGTTCCCGGAAACCTCACAGTTGGTCAATCACAGCAATTTAAACATTAAACATTATAATTATACAACCTTAAGCAGCGGAAATAATTTATCAAAAACCATTCATTTCACTTAAACCACTGTTGTTGAGCAATACATCATCGTTTAATTGATTACAAAAGAATTGTTTTACTGCATTACAAAACTACAATGAGATAAAATACGAATGGATGTCAGTCTTTCCCTGCCGAGTAGCCTCTCCCTCGTGTCATCCTCAGCAATAATTACCTATCAACTGAAAATGTATAAAAGTCAGTGTTGCTGAGTGAGCTCTAGTTTTAAAAGTAATAAAATAATTTTTACATGTTGTATATGAAAATACACTTTTTGTAAAATACAACTCTTTACTGTATATGCGAGCACGCATTAACTATATGAACAAATATTGTTCGTTCTCTTTACTGTATGCCTTGTATGTTTTGTGTTCTTTTATATTTATCTTTCACTGTCTGTATGGACCAATGAGCAATACCCCAACTGTATGCGTGATGGAAAACGGTGATGGGCCATCTATATCCCTCGAAAGGGTCAACTATATCCCTCGAAAGGTCAAATATATCCCTCGAAAGGGTCAACTGTATCCCTCGAAAGGGTGTTGTGTACTGTATACAAGGCCGACCCAATCACCCAGGGTACACTACAGAGGTCCTGCCAATCTCTAAGACTGGCCCTGTGTCCATAATAGGGTAGCTAACCCACAGTACAGTTGAGCTAACGACAACACTGTCGTGTACCTCCTATAAGCTTGCAAGACTTGTTAACATTTTATTAATGTTCATATTCTTTTCTTTATTGCTCTTTCTCTTTATTATTACAATATACTTTACGTTATGATAATAAACATACCACATAAAGTCACACACTATAACTAATAATAATAATAGCAATAACAATATTAAGGAACAATAATAACCATGCATGAAACATCATCATAAATAAGCCCCAGTCAACTCTCGGTCAAAACCCTAAAAGCACAGACTCCCAGAAAATTATGTAATAAATTGTAAGTGTTAGGCGCATAGGCACTTTTTGGCGCATGAGCCCTATTTGGGCGTTTCATCACTATGTAGGCGCATCAGCCAACACAACCATTTTGACACTTAGGCGCATGAACTATTCAGGCGTATGGGCACTATTTGGGCGTAGGAACACTTAGGCGCATGGGTTATTCGGACGCATGGACACTTAGGCGTATGAGCCACTTGGGCGCATGGGCCACTGTTCAGGCGCATGGGTTTCACTTAAATCTTTCTAAGGCAATTTCAGGCGCATGAGCCTTATCTAGGCGCATGAGCCTTATCTAGGCGCATGAAACTTCTGTGTAACAGGTTTCTCGTAAGTTTTCAAACCCAATCATCCAACCAATCTGTTCTAAGCTTAACATGACTATTATAAACATAAATAACCTATAAGCATTCAGGAATCATCATCCAAACGGGCATAATACATACGGTTAAAACATACATAAACTTTGTAAAACCATTTTAATACATTTTCAGCCCCAAAGATGTTCAAAACAAATAGAAACCGGGGTCTAGAACTCACCTAGTGCAACTTGGGTGTTTCTTCCTTCTAACCCTTTTGCAACTGAGTTCAAACATCTAAAAATACCACCAAACACACACACCCGAGCACATAAACAACACATAAGCACATAAACATATAATCGGGATAAAACCCGTCATAAACACTTAAAAACCTAAATTTTTACCTTGAATTCAACTTCTCTTCTTCCTCTTTTCTTCAGCCGATAGCTCTTTCTCTTTCTAAAACCGAAGAAAATGGTGATGTGAAGGGAGGGTAGGCGGCCATGCCCACCTTTACACCAACTTTTCAAAGATTTGTCAATTTGGACACTTTTAGTCCCTCCACTTGGACTTTATTGCTTTTCTTTCTTTTTATTCTTCATTTCTTGTATTTTTAAATAACCGGTGTTACAATTATTATTAGTGTTCAAGTGTCTAACGATTAGATTGAAAATGGCGACGGTTACTTCAAGTTGTACCATTAATTACCAGCTTAAACTCCCAATAAAACTTATCAAAGGGTTCGAGTTATGTTCATGAACTGATTGGTAACGACTGGGATTCTATTTTTAGCTGTTTTACCCACGATTGAGCTTCGCCGGAGCTCGAACGGAGGCCGGCCAGATGGTCACCGGAGAAACGAGGAAGAGAGAGGGAAAAGAGTTTGGGTTTTGATTATTTACATAGTTAGCCCCTGTAGTTTTCATTTTGATATTTTATGTAAAAACTTTCTTTTGAAGTTTCAATGTTAACAAAACAACCCCCTAAACTTAATTTCATCTTAAATTTTAATCATTTCACAACTTATTAACTTCTATTAGTTATTACTTCTACTAAAATTTTTAACTTCTATTATTATTATTATCAATAGTATTAAAGTCATAATTATTAGAGTTATTGTATTTTAATAGCTATTTTATTAAGATTTATATTAGAAGTTAAATGACAAGCTAACAAGTAAGCGTAAGTAACCCACAAATTTTCATCAAAGGCATAAATAGTCCATACAATAATTTAACAAAGTTAACTTTTGATTTAATGAAAATACGAGATGTTACAGTCTCCCCAACTTAAAAGAATTTCGTCCCGAATTAAGAATGAAACTATACGAATAAGTACGGGTATCTCTTCTTCATGTGCTCATCGCGTTCCCAAGTAAATTCAGTGCCACGTTTATTTTCCCAACGAACCTTGACGATTGGGGTTGTTGTGGTTCTAGTCTTCTTCATTATGCGATCTATGATCTCAACAGGTTTCTCGACAAAATACAATGACTCGTCAATCTGGATGTCTTCCAACGGGACATGCATACTTTCATCAGCCATTGTTGGCGTTTATGAAACTTTTGGATTATTTATGTTTATTTCTTAGTTTTTGTCTTTTTGGAAGTTAAAATTTCTTTTCTTAATAAATTTATAATAATAATATAATAATAATAATAAGAGTAATAACTCATAAATATTGATAAGTTTAAAAATGATTAAATCTTAAAGTTAATTAAGTCCAGGGGCTTATTTGTAAATCTAGAAACTTAAATTATGAAGTTGTGTGCATAGAATGTTAAAACTAAAGACCAGAGGGACTAAATGTGTAAAGTTCGAAAACCCAAACCAACCCTCCCTTATTTACCCCGTGTTTCCGGCCAAATTTCCGGCCACTCTTCGGCCGGACTTCGGCGACACCAACACCACTGATTTTTGATCGATTCGTGATCCCAAATCGCTCCCCATCCTTCCTAGCACGTGTTTCGAACTTGTATACATCAATTAATCACATTCAAACGCCGGTTACAAAGTCCAATCGAGAGGATAATCGTAGATTTAAACCCCATAGCCTTTCGGGCATTAAACCTCAATAATAACCCAATTAATTGAACCTAAACAATCTTTTAACTACCTCTAATCGATTTCCATTACCAATTTCACCTGAAAACATACAAAACTTCTCATTCGATTCCCCCTTCATCGCGACCTGCAATCCACTTGTAGACCCTATTCCTAGCTCTCTTAACTTCAATTGACAGAGGGTTTTCGTCTATCAAGATCCTTAGAAGCTTCCTCTGCAAGAAATTTGGTTAATATCAACGATTGAAACTCGAACCACTTCCACCACGGTCGCGACTTGTTCTTCATTCGTGCACGTCGGTTTCACTTCAAAACTGGTAAATTAAACACCTTCATACACTCAAAATTACATGGGGAACAAGAGCCCCATGATTGTAGGCTCTTACATAATCGAATTAAGGTTCAATTTTGGAATTGTCTAATTAGGATTCATAAAGAATTTGGGGTTTTCTTTCTATTCATGTTTTAAGATTTCAAAACCAAGTTAAACCACGGCCACAGCCCTGGTTCATTGGTTAGTTACTTGCACCTCCACTGGGTCCCGGGTTCGAACCCGGGCACCGTCAAATATTTTTTTAACGCTTTTTAGCCTTTAAATTAATTATAGAAAATGTCTATTAAATAAAAAATGATTTTGTAACTTTAAATATTTTTTTTAAAGACACCAAATAAATTTCTGTAATTTTTTCTAAATTTAAATAACTAAAAATCTTTTTAATAAAACATTTTAAAGATTATTCTTGGGTTATTAATATCAAAATGGGTTTTAATAATTAATAAATTATTAGTGGTCCAAACATTTTTTATAAACATTCATCGTTTAAATCACTTTATTTTAAATGGAGATTACTTGAAACATTATAAATTAATATGTTAAATGAATAATTATTTAAATAGTTATTTAAATATTTATTTAAATAATTAGTTATTCACCTTTTCATTTGATCTTGTTATATATAATTAGTTAATAAATTTATTCTTTAACTTTTAATTAAACTCTTGAAACTAATTAAACAATATAACTTGCTATTGTTCTTTATTCTTATTTTAAGGTTTTGGATATTATAAAAATCATTCAATGGTTTAAAAACTTTATAAAATTATTTAAATAATTTTAAGTTATCTTACAAGTTATTTAAAATAAGTATTCAAGAACCTTTACCAAATTTTAAATAATTAATTATTATTTATTTTTTTTTCACGCATCATATTAATCTTTAATAAATCAATAAATTAAACTATTGTATCTTTCATTATAATTTTTATTGGTTCATACCATCTTTATTGAATCAAAACATAATTGATTGCGTTACTATATTTTATTTAACTTAAATATTAAAACCCCCAATTCCAAATGAAACCCTATATTATGTTTACTCTTGAACTATATCCTTATTTTAATCATGAGACACTAAATCTTAGGTTGAATCATGAAGAAAACGTTGGGATACTTTTATCTTCGTATTGTTATCTTAAGTGCACTATACTTGTGATTTTTCCATGTGAGTTCTCCATGCCCCTTTTTACTTTATTTCACACCTTTTGGGGTGAAACATGTTAACTTTATAAACCTTTGTAAACATCTTGATACTTGTAAATGCACATGCAATTCATCTTTACCTTTTTGTCATGGTTATTTGTGTTATTGTATGTCTTATATGAGATACATATTTTGTTTACAATCATTAACTATTGCTAGCCTGGCGACGTCTTAGATCTTTGGGCCTGACAAGCCTATTTGGTGCTAAAGTCGATGTATTGTCAACTCCTGATGACGTATGCTTGTTCATCATGGGAACCAAGTACACTTAGCCAATCTTATATACTTATAATCAAGTCGAGATTTGGTTGTAACTGTATATGTTCTATAAGCTTGCTAACTCGTGACCATTGACATGAATTGCTACTTGTAACCCTTTTGTATATATACATATATGTGTATGTTTAAACCATGGGAACTCACCAACTTTATAGTTGATCCTTTATTTTTAACATGCTTCAGGTTTCCTGCTTGAAGATCTTTTTATGCTCATATAAGACTTGGACCTAGCTTAACTAAATATGTTATTTCTTTCTTTGAAGTTCTTGTATTGTATGGACTTATTTGTCTTGTAATGTGCAATGATAAATGATATTTAATATTATTACAACTTATTTAGTTCCATGTGCTATGAGCAATCGTCTCCCATTCGTCCGCCCCGATGATTCCGCCGTCGGTCGGGGTGTGACAGATCGTCTCCACAGGGAATATGTGAAAAATGTTTAACGAATATGACTCGATTAACTTAAAGACTCAAACTTTGTAATTAAAAATTGAAACTTTGAATGGATTACTAAGCAAAAGTGCATAAATCAAGAAACTTTAAAACTAATTAACTTAAATATTGAAAGACAATTACTTTCGGGTTTCTAATTCTTCAAGATCAACAATTGGTAATTCTAAATCAGGGTTTGTAAGGAACAATACTTAAAGATCTTAACTTTTGATTAAATTGATAACAAAGTTACAATCTTTTAATACTCGTTCATTCACAATGTTACCACTTCACTTATATCACGTTGTCTACTTTTCTTAATGAGATCACGATGCAAAGAACCGAAAAACTGATAATCAAGCAAACAACTTTATTGATAAGTAACTTCTTTAAATCAATCAAAACATAATGTATTATTCAATAGATCAATGTTTAATACAAAAACCTAATCAATCATACCAATCGTCTCACTTTACAAGAATCATACTCCCGAAAGCAATCAAGAGAACCTAGCCACGCATCATCTTTGTTAAATCTTCAATCTTGATTTGATGATGATCAATGATGATAGGGATGATATTAAGGAGCTTGGAAGCACCTAAAATCTCTTTGAAATCACCTAAATTAACCTAGGAAAAGTTTTCCTTCGAATTAGAGTTGTTGATCTTTTAATATCTTAAAATCCCATGAAAATAAGGATTTGTTAGGCCACCGGCGTATGATACACCGACCCCGGCATATCATACTCCCAACTCACTAGAATTTTTGGCCAATACGTCCCTAGATACGCCCATCAATACGTCGGCCGGTGTATGATACGCCCATCCCTGGCGTATCATACGCCGGGCCCCTATGAAATTTTGATTTTCACATGTAACTTTTAATGAGCTTTTCGTTGACAGGTCGTTAGCCCTGTAACTCTTTTCCTAGCCCAAGTTATGCCCATTTTAAGTTACCATGGTCTTGAACTTTCAGTTTTCGCATTTCTTCACTTCTCGGGCTCCAATTTCCATCCCGCTTCTTCCCTAATCTTCATGTTTCACCAAACTAAGTCTCTGTTTCCCGTTTTGCATCTTTTCATCCAAAATAAGCTTCCTTTAGCTCCAATTACCTATAATCCAAAACACAAAAAACTTGAACTTGTTCCACCATAATCATGATGTAGAATCAAATATTTAAATCAATTAAACACCAAATTATTGATATGTGATCAGGAAGGGTTCAAATGAGAACTTTTTATTTTGTGAGAACTTTAGAAATCAATGTGAGTTACAAGTTTTCAATGATAAAAACAAAAACACAATAAAAATTATAAAATAAAAATAAAAAATAAATAAAGAAAAAAGTTTTTCTCGTTTTCCTCTTTGAAAAATAAATATTTTTTTTAAAAGTTGATTTATTTACAAAATTCATTTTATACATGTGTAATACCGTAATTACATATGTGTAAAACCAGATTTGCTCATGTGTATAACCAGATTTATGTACGTGTAAATAACGGGTGAATGAATTTTTGAAAAGTATATCATTATGGTAGGCATAGAAAGATATTATGATAATAAAATTAATGGTGAAATTTTTTTGAGAAAATAATGTCGTAAAAAAAGGTTATAAACGTTTTAAAAAAAATTATGAAAATAACATGTGATGTTAAATGTGTGACTTATATTAGTTCTATAGTTTTTATATATTAATCTTGCTATCAAGATAACTTTACCATATATATACGAATATTTATAAAAATAACAAATTGTAAAAAATAAACAGTACTTAGGCTCGTGAGCCGGCTTAGCTCGGCTTGTTTTAGACAAGCTCATTCTTAGAGATCATCAGAACGTTAATCTGGTACTTCTTTTTTCTACAGTGAGTGGTTAATATCAGAACTCCAGAAGTAATGAGTTTATTATTAACTTCCAGAAAAGGAACTTCGATTCTAACACCTTGAATTCATATGTAAGAGCTCTTACATAATCATAAGTCTTTTGTTTGATTATATATTCACTTCCTTGATATTTGTTATTAACTTCCACAGGTTGCATCATGATTACATGACTGATCTGGCTACAGAATAAGCAACTTACAGGTTGATTATTCCTTTCTGAAACAAGGCTTATACGTGTGATCCAGCTAACGTTGAATTTTCAAAATTATGTTAAGGTATGTTGAATTTCAGTTTTTTTACATCTGGATTGCTAATTGTTTATTATCTATGTTTGCACAGTGATTTGATATATGAACCTTGTTCAAAGTATCATATCTAACTTTGTTTTCTAAAATAACTTTTGTCTTTAAAAGTCTCCTCGGAAACGACTTGGGTTCTTGATATTTTGAGAGATGAGTCTGGATATATTACAAATTACAACTAAATATTGCTGGAAACCTATAACCATGCCATCTTAAAAATATTATGAAAATTTTACAGAATAATAAACAAGTTTTAGAAGTGTTTTAATTAAGCAACTCATAATATATTATTATTTTTATAATAATTCTTAAATTTTTAAAAAGTTTATTTTTAAAATAAATATTGTAAATTTTTAATATTTCAACTTTTTTATAAAAATATTTTGCAATTTATAAATGATCTAATTAAAACGATCTTGTAACTTTAGTGACTTGTGTGAAAAAAAAATTATTATTAGTATCCTAATTATGACAAAATAGTTTAAATGACCTAATTAGAATAATTCTAAAACTTGATTACGTACTATTTTACAAAGTATCCCAAAATACATGGTGAAATGCTCATACTTGACGGAGATGAATGTCTTAAGAGATTTTATGAGTGTTATTCACAAAAGATGTAATAAGACTCACATAGGGAATTTCACATATGTTGACGATCTACAAATACTAAATGAAGTCCATATACAAGTGTAAGAGGTTGTTTGGTAACTTTGTATTGAGCTATTAAGATATCTAATTGAATAAGATATAACATCTGAATATGTGAGCATGCTTTTTAAACTTATCCATTAAGATATTTCATAATTTGTCTTCTAAATGAACCAAACACATTGTACCTTTGAATGATTTAGAGCTAGTCTTCTTAATATAATCATTAAGAGGCCATAAAAAACTTCTAAGTTCCTTTAAGGCCATAAAAAACTTCTAAGTTCCTTTAAGTTCACAACAGAGGTTTTGATTGTTGGCCTTGAAGATATATATAACACATGACTTATTTATTGAAGCATTTTTATTCAATGTAGAAAGTTGCAATTGGAATCGTTCTAACATGTGCGATTCAAGTGAGGAAGGTCTAATGCTTTTGATATGTAGTTGGGTTTAGGTTTATGTTTAGTTTTCTTATCGATAAGTTGAAAACTCTAATCAGTCTTTATATATGCATTGTCATGTGTTGTAATCTTTATATTGTGCTAATAAAAAGAAACCCTAATTACAGCTTGTGGACGTAGGTCACACTAACCGAACCACGTTAAATCTTTATGACATTATATGTTCTATCTACCTTAGATTTGTTTGTGTTTGTATATTAGTTTTGTTGGCCCACTTAATCCTGACAAGTGATATCAAAGCATAGGCACATGATGATCGGTTGTTGGGGTCATGCAAAAACCTGATCAACCTAAGTAGATAGGGTAAGTCAGGTATCGTACACATGAGGTGCATGTGGTTAATGTTACACGATTTGTTTGATTATTTAACTGATTTAGTAATGTAAACTAAATTATTATCACTTTAACTGTAATGGATTTGGACAAAAATAATTAAACTTGGCAATTACTCTAAACAAAAAAGTCAAAAGATGATCATACCCGAGTTTCAGATATGGGAAGGAATTGTGTAACTTAGGTTTTACCAAATTAGAAATCACATAAACATGATTAGTTTGTTATTTTGGTTGAAACATGATTGCCAACTAGATAACGGTTTATGTAAATTAGATAGTTAAACTAACTAAAACCAAAACTTGGTTATGACATTGATAAACATCAGCTATGATAATACCTTAATCAATCATTAATGTTAAATAATGCATAAACTAACAATTCAATGACTAATCAATTAGGCTAATTGACAAAACAATTTTAATGAATGAAAATAACAAATACATAAACGGTAAGAGATGATCAAACAATCAAAGTTTAAGTATAAATAGAAACCAAAATAAACACAATTCTATCATTAACCTTACACCCGCGGAATGATCACGGGTGAATTTGCCGCTTATACTCATAATCGAATATTTTGATCTTCACGCCATTGATAGCGTTGTGTGCGGAGTGGCAGCAACCAAAAGGCCGCACCTTTTTTCTCTTGCGCGATGCTAATGTCGATATCCCCCCACCCCACCCTTTTTTTTAATAACTCCCTGTTGATCTCCAACTTCCATTTTTTCTATGCGCCTTTTAGCCCATGTCATATTCTTCATATCACAAAAAAATATACGTGGTCCGCTCATGAATAACAACACTTAATCTTTGATTTAAGTCACCATGTGGGTGCATGCCCGTACTCTCTTTTTCTTTCACAAACAAAGAATCATAAATTAGTGATCTTTAATATTCAACTTTAAATTTGAATTTATACTTTCAATAATAATTCAACAGACACATGGATTATTTAATAATATTATTTATATTTGACTTAAGTGAATGAATTTGTTCAAATCAGGACCGGTCCAAGCACAAAACTAGTAATAAAATGCATTGGCCTTTAATTTCATTAATAAAAACGTAAAGGGCCTCAAAATTTAATAAATTGGGTTTATATAATTATATGGGTTTAAATATTGTTGGGTTGGACAAGTAATAAAATGCATTGGCCTTTAATTTTATTAATAAAAACGTAAACAAATATTAATTGCTTTCAAAGTTGCCGTCTCCTTTAATTAATAAAAGAATGCAGCTGTGAATGCGGTAATTCTGGTAACTAAAACATCACCATAATTCCTTTAGTTAAATCAATCGGATCCTCAATCAGAAAAGTCACCATAATAAAGCGGTGGTGATTTCTGACGATTAACATCGAATCAAAGCTTTTTTGAGTTGCAAATATGTGTTGGCGTGTGTGTGTTACGAGTGTTATTGAATCTAAAAATCTAGTTTTGTTGTTCTTGACTCTGTTTTGTGACTTGCACGTTGAAGATTGCTAGCAAAGAAATTGAATTGCAAACAATATTTGTAAGTATTTTTTAACTCTAGTTCTCCAGGTCAATTTCATTTTCACTTCTAGATTCTAAATATTTTATTTTTAGTTCTAATTTTTGTGTAGCTGGATCAATTGAATTACTATATTTTTGTTTTTGTTTAGTAGAAGTTTGCAAATAAATTGTTTTTGCTTTAAGTAACTTTTTAGATAAGCAGTATTGTCTATTATTTAACCTTATTGTTTAGTATTTGTGGTTTAGTAGATTGTTATTTGTAAGTACTAGGCTGGAACTTGTATAATGCTTATTTGTTTGTTTAGCAGAACTATGCAAGTTGTTGTTTGTTGTTTTAATTTACTTACCTCAATCTATCGTCCACCAAAATCTATCATATATAAGTATAATGTTGACTAGGAAGTATGAAAGTGGTCATATGAAAAGGCAAAAGAAACAAAAACGAAAAGCCGATATGAAATTACAAAAAGGGTCTTTGCTTAAATTTGTAACCACTATTAAAACTAATAAACCTCTAAGTGTAGATGAACCTAATGTTGAACCTTTATATACAAATGAACCAAATGATCAACCTTTTAATGTAGACGAACCTAGTGATAAACATTTAAGTGTAGATGAACATTTAAATGTAGATGGATAACATGTAACTAGTGATGAGCCTTTAAATGTAAATGAGCCTTTGAATATACATGATCCAAATAACTGGAATAATATGAATACTAATTTAAGAGATTTACCTGTAAAAAAAGGTCCAATTAGGATTTGTGATTATGATTTTCCGGTAGATGAGCATTCTAGGAGCTTTAATTCTTCTCTTTATAAGCAAAAGATGACGAATGGAGAAAAAATGAAAAAAGATGGTTGGTTTACTCGATAAAACTAGATAAAATTTTAATTCTTTTTCAAATGCATATATTGCTTATAGAGTTTTGTTAACTATCCTTGTAACTATTGCTTCTGCACAACAAAGTTTTTCCAAATTAAAGTTTATAAGAAATTACTTAGGATCTACAATGTCACAGGAAAGATTAAAGGGCTTAGCTACTTTGGCCATTGAACAAAAATTTCTAGAAAATTTTGATTATGAATATTTCATCACTGAATTTATATCATATAAAGCTAGAAAAATAAATTTAATTTAAATATCCATACAAACAAAATATATAATTTGTAAAAAAAATAACTCCGCCAACTATAAACATATTCGTTTATTATTGTTGGTCCCAAGCCTAGGTAAATGAGGAGGGTTTTAATAAAAAAAATTAAGGGACCTCATATTTTTAGTTCGATTAGGGCCCCATAAAACGTTGAGCTGACCCTGGTCCAAATTACCCCAATGAGACCGCTAAGTCATGTTATAAAATATGTTTGTATTGTTAATACATGTCGCAAGTTTGGTTAAAATTCATCTTTTTAGATCGTGATCTCTTAAAACATTTAACTCTAGATATAAACCTATCGGGGCTACTTTAAGACCTAAGATCATACATTTGAGTACGATTAGAGCGTATAAGTCACCCACTCATTAGCTCGTTGAACACATGATGTTACACTGATAAATAACTCACAAAATAGAAGCTTCAACAAGTAAGGTTTTTGTGAATCGAAAGAAACCAAAAGTATATAACTATTCAAATTTGATGACTTGAGAAGAGAAAGAGGAGGAAAATTTTGGGTGTAGCCTCCTATCATCTTAGGATGTTGCAAGTCTACTCAGTAATACAAAAAGAAGCAAATGGTATTGGTAAAATGGCCATAAGGGGTGATTTTTATCCCGTATCATATGGCTACGCACCTTTTGATATTTTATCATATAGGACGGTTGCATAAGGATTGGTTTTTGAAACCCCCCTCCCCTCCCCTTCTTATGGCTTAACTAAATGACCAGCAAAATATTAAAAGGGGAACTATGAAACCCGCAATTTATGTTTAAATAATGGGGGAAATTTATTTTCATTTTTTAATACTCAAAAATAATTTTCTCTACAACCGTTAAATCAACGAAAAAAATATCACATTGTATATTATTTATTTTATATATTAAAGTATCATGCATTGTGTATCAAACGTTCAAAATCAATTCAATATATGACATCAAGACAAAAAGCATGTATATACATCCAAATTTCCAAGATAACATCATCAAGTTAACATAAACAAATTGAAAACATCATTGTATCAACTAAAACTCTTGTCAATCACTTCCGACATCCCCGTTTAAACTAAATCCTTTATTCTACATATAAGCACACATAAATAGAAAAAACCTACCGTTCCCTTCACTGATTAAGATTCTTTATATTTGCCCTTTGTAGTGTTTTTCAATATGTGTATGATAGCCTCAACCTTCTGCTTAGTATCATTTTAAGGTGCTCCATCACTTGTTATAAACCAAAGGCAATACCCTAGAAACCAAATCGCCAACACGAAAATATAATCAATCTAATCAACTATGAAATTAAACAAAGAGGAATAGGAAACACTTACACGTAGCAAAAGCGACCATGGAGGCTTTATAGAAAGAAACATCATCAGATAAGCAAATAAGAAGGTGACGAACTTAACATCTTGCAAATCACCCTAAATTATCAATCTTGGTCTTGATCTTGATCTTGATCTTGATCTCTCTCTCATATCTCTCTTATGGTACTGTCGAAGAAAGATACAATGGAAGGGCAGAATTGAATTGAATAAGATGATAGATATTCACTGATAGCAAATGACCGGAGATGGAATTTGGTGAGATGATGAAACGGAAGGTGAGGTTGAATTTAGAAAAGGAAGTCACCTGAGAGAAAAAGCTACATGTTTTGTTTGAATTTTGAAATTGAATTTGAAAGCTCCTTCTTGTTTTGTGAGGGCAATTCTAAAGTTTTTCTTTTAACATAAGGGGCGGTCATAATACCTGCCCTTAAAGGTAACATAAGAGGAGGTTTCGTCTAATTTGTGTTTATTTAAAACTTCAATTTGTATTCATTTAAATTTTGAGAAGACTACAAGGAGTGGTTTTTTAGACTACCCGCTCCTTCAAAAAATTAGAGCTGCACCTTATATAACTTTTGTACTAGTGATTCTTGTGACAACCTTGAGCATTGTTGTCAAAATAGCATTACATTGAGAGTTTAAGCATTAGTTTTGTAGTTTAGTTACACGTGACCTTCCTGACAATAGTAAAATGAGGAGATGGGCAGAAACTCAAGAGACTTGATATATGTGGTTGTAACAGGCTAATGGAAAATATCAACATGAGCATGCCAATGCTTGAATGGGTGTATATTTCTACTTGGATAAATCTGAAATTAATCATTCAATTGAGTAACTACATTCACCTCATCCATTTGACTATGTCCCATTGTCCAGTTATTGAGTCAATCCTAACTTTCAACTATCCAAGTTTACATTTTTGCAAATAGGATATTGTGAAAGACTCAAGCCGTTTCAAAAGCTATCAAATCTCACCTTGTTAAACCATTTGAGAAAAAAAATTTGTCTAAGAATTGATGCTTCCTTTCCTTGTAGGCTTTGGTCTCAAATATTATGTTTCCTTGAAACTGGGAGGTTGAACAAGCTCATGCTGGAGTGGGGTGCTCATAAATTTTAACTTCCCGTTTTAACCTAAGGGTATTCAGTGAGCCGCGTGTGCATAATTTAGTTGGTAGTCCGCCCTATTCTCTTCTTATCTTACTCGACTTGAGATAAAAGAATTTGGTAAATTGGAATCACTTTTAGTGGGACCCTAACATCTCACATCCCTTTAACATTTCATCATTAGACATGGCCCAAAAATGATGCACCTACCAGAAGCAGTATTGCCTTCCCTTTTGAGCTTGATAATCTATGAAAGCCCAATTTTTGAAGAAAAGTTGTTTTATTTTATACAATATTTGATTGAAGTCATGTCTTACTCTAATGTTTTCTTTTCTTACTACAATTTTATTTCAGTTAGACATGTTGTGTTTTCCTTAGCCAAATTCATCAAAAGTTTTTGTTTTGCTGTTTCTTAAAATGATTTTAGAAATTCTATCAAAAACATGGTTTTTTAACTTGAAATTATACCAACTAGTTTGACTTTTTCAAAAGATCAAAATCAAACATTTAGAAAAGAAGTTTCAATTTATGGGATAACTGAATATCTTATATAACATGTTACAACTAAATTTACAACTATCTACAACCATGAAACCCTAAAGGATCCTCTAGATGATGGAATAATCACAAATGACAGGTATAAGTGGCGAGAACTAAGAAAGGGCTCAGGCTATGAATTTTCAAAATTAGTATTGAGAGATTTTAGTAGTGCAACAAAACTCAAGGTCTCACCACATACGCTGACTGAATCAAAAAGTGTTGAGGCCCCTTTGGATTATAGAATAGGATCGATTTTGGATGAACAATTGATAAGAGTATGCACCGATTCTGCAGTGACTCAGTGGGAAAATAGGGACACAAACGGGAACACAATTACACACACAAACATTGTTATTCCACGCACGATAATCGGACATGATTAGGGTATTTATACCCTTTGGTTTTGGCGGTTAAACAACCGCTAATCTAACCGACTAATTTACAAACATACAAATTTGAATTTTTATACAACATAGTTTGTATGTTTGTAAATTAGTCGGTTAGATAAACGGTTGTTTAACCGCCAAAACCAAAGGGTATAAATACCCTAATCATGTGCGATTATCGTGTGTGGAATAACAGTGTTTGTGTGTGTAATCACGTTTATGTCCCTGTTTTCCCACCGAGTCACTGCATAATCAATGCATACTCTTATCCATTGTTCATCCGAAACCGATCATATTCTATGATCCGAAGATTCTCATTATGACATCAGAACGGTGTTAAAGAGAAAAGTTTAAGGATTATCTTGATTAGGGGAGTAGACAATCATAAATCAAATAGATTAATGTTAATTATAAGAAGAGTATAAAAGTCAAAATAAAAAAAGCCAAACGTGTACATTAGGAGGGAATTAAAGGGTTAGTTATGTAGTTTTGTTAGTTTATAACCGTATATTGTAAGGGTATAAATACCCATCTTGTACGACATTTACAGTGTGAAAATCGGATTATATTGTGTGTGTTTTGTTCTTGATTTTGACCCTGTTTCCATCAAGTCCCTTTGCATGAATGTGCATATTCTTAATGTTGTTCATCCACACTTATATATAGTCTATATTTAAGTGTAAATTCCTTAATTTTTCAACATTTGGCCATCCTACAATATTACAACAACATGATTTTGATTATTGGTATCATGATATAACAGAGGATTTGTTCATTAAACGCGACGTTGGATTCGATCAATATTCAAAGTTGTGGAATCGAACTTGATAGCATGTGTGATTCAAGTGAAGATGGTCTTAGATTTAGTAATGTTTTTTTATGATGCAAGTGGATTTACTCTCAACCGGAATAGTAACATTAGATCAGGAGCCATACTTTCTTTATAATTAAAAAAAGAGTAAATTATTATTTGCATCCCTAACGTTTGTTCATTTTAACCACTTGCATCCTCGAGGTTTTAAAATTGACATCTGGCCCCTAACGTTTCACTTTTATATCCATTTGTATCCAAAAGCTTAACACCGTTAGTTTTTCCATTAATTCTTTCATAAAAAGACTAAAATGCCCCTAAGAATTAAAAATAAAACTAAAAAAATTATAGGACCCCACATCTTTTGCTTCTTCTTCTTTGATCACCATAAACACACATTTACTTTCTTTCTCTTAAACATAAACATAACCCACTCCACCAAATAACACCACCACCACGTCTTTTCTTTTGTCTACATCCACCGGTCCACCACCACCCATCGACACCACACCCACCACCCACGACCCATTGATGCTACCGCCAACACCTTCTTCTTCTTTTCTATACATCCACCATCACCCATCAATCTGTTCTCCAGTTTATTCTTCGCTAGCAAACGAATCTCCATCGTCGCTTGCTTCTGATCATCGATTGCTGTAGATTCAAGACCGGAGACCAGTTGTTGGATCAGTTGCCGGAGTTATCGGTGGCGCATGATAGGAGCAGACGCTGACTCTGCGATGACGTCGTCGAGAATTCGCATGATCGGTCATTGTTGCAGTCACAGAAAGCAGTGGAATCCTCGCTTACAGTGTTGATGTTACTGATGTGTTGCTGAAATTCCGTCGCATGTATGAGTAATTGGGTTGGATTTCGGTCTCAATGATATCGAAGGTGGTTGTGTCGCCGGAGATTAAGAACTCTGATTGGGGGTTGAGGACAGGGTGTACGGATTCAGATGGGGTTGCGGTGGTGATATAGAAGAGGAGAGGGATGCATCTGGGTGGAGGGGATTAGGGCCTTTGAGGCTAAGGAGACACGTGCGCAGCAGAACCCTAGGTTCGTTGATGTAACATCTCGTATTTTGTTAACTTAAAAGGGTAACTTCGTTAAGTTTTAAAAGGACCTTTTATGTCATTTGAAACCTTGAGGCTATTATGGTTGATAATTAATAACAATAGCATTAAAAGGGTTGTAATGTTGTTTAATGTTATAACACTTAAAGTGATTTTAATCTTAAAAATAATAATTATTATTATTATAACAATAATAATAACAATAACAATAATAATCGTAATAAAAGTTGTAATAATAATAATAATAATAATAATAATAATTTAAATAATTTATGAAAGTTAAATAAGTGTTAGGTTATAAATATATATGTATACTAAAAAAATAAAATATTAAACTTAAAGCTTAATTAAGGAGGCCTTTATGTTAAATTTAGAACTTAAAATGAAAGTTTTGAACATGAAATAATAAAACTTCAAAACTTCAGGGGTTAATCTGTAAATTATTAAAACTTAAGCAAACTTTAAAACTCAAGTGTCAACTCTTGGAAATCTCAGGGACCATTTGTGTAATTTAAAAAAAAACAAAAACAAGTTTCTTTCCTGATTTTCCGGCCGTGCTCCGGCCACAAGTCCGGCCGCAGTTCCGGCGAGGTGAAAAACCGGTTTTAAGCCTCAATTTTGAGCCCAAAACACACCAACACAATCATAAAACCGTTTCGAACCTATATGTTCTTTAATTACGTTTTAATCAATGTATTGATGGCTTCTACTTGTAACCGAATGATTCTTGGACTCTCAAAGCCGTTACGTACGTAAATCATATAATAAACAAATTAAACGTACAGAAACGTTCGAATAATCATTTCCAAGATAAATGCATAGTTAATTCGAGTTAAATCATCAATTAAACACCCAACTGTAACCGTGGTGGTCGAACATGAACCGGGACTTGTTCAGCACCTCAACGAACAAATCAAAGCTATATAACAGAGGGCTAATGTTCCCTTCGATCTCTTTAAACTATTTGTAAACGCAATTCGTAAAGCATTCACTCAATTAACCAATTGCTAGACGCATGTTCTTCGTGAGATAAACGAGACAAATCCAAGCTTAAACACTACAAATCGATCATAATCAGGTGAGTTTAACACATCAGTCTACTCGATTACACTTGGGGATCAAAAGCCCTAAGGTTAATCGGTTGGAACTCATGAATCATTGTAATTTTGATTTTGAGTGTTTGATTTAGGGTTCATATAATTTGGGGGAAATTTTGAATTAGTGTTTTTAATAATTAGAACCAAAGTAAACCACGGCTGAGGCCCTGGTTCACTGGTTCCCCGCTCACTTTACCACTTGGAGGTCCCGTTTCGAACCCGGGCACCCCCATATTTTTTTTAAAATGGCTTTCTAAGCCTTAAATCAACTTTAGAAAATTTCTAATAAATATAAAAAAAATTTTATAACCTTTAAATGTATATTAAGTTGTCAAATAATTTTCAGTGATATTTTAAAATATTAAACAATTAAAAAAAACCTTTGTAATAAAACATTTTAAAGGTTATTTTTGAATTATTAACATAGATTTTAAAATATTAACAAAATAGTAGTGATCCGAACTTTCCTTAGATTTTATCGTTTAAATCACGATATTTTAATGGAGTTTTATTTTAAAAGTTATAAATTCTTTTGTGTAATAAAACTTATTATGGTTCAAATTTTATTAAAACATTATAAATCTAAATGATAAATAATTATTCAAGTAGTTGTTAAAATGACTATTTGAATAATTTATTATTCATCAAATCATTTGAGCATGTTATACCATTAATGAATTTAATCGTTAACTTTTGTTTAAATTCTTGAAAATATAAAACAATATATTTGCTTATTTTAAGGTTTTAAAAACTTTATAATAAATCATTTTAATAAGCTTAAAACTTTATAATATGATTTTAATATGTAATATCCTTATCAACTTTTAAATAGTTAATTTTAAATTAATTATTCTTTTCACATATTATGGTTTAATTGATTTAAATCATCTTTATTAAACCTAAATGATTTATTATTTTACTTAATTACTTATTTAAACTTCCAAGTTCTATTGGAAACCCTAGTTCATGTCTAAAAATTGTAATCATATTATTAAACCTAATCTTGAAATCTATACGTTTAGATAACTTGTAAAAGAAATCATTTTGAACCTCGTTTAAATTATTATCATCATTATAACTTAAAGCTACCCCAAATCCTAATTATTAATAGAACTTAATTGTATTATCAACCTTAATCTTTAAACTTGTAATGCATATTTTAGGTGCCTTGTAATGAATGCTTTGGGAGTATCTTTTGGTTCATCCTTTAATCTTTTATATCATCTTGTAATGCCTTTATCCATGTGAGTTTTCCTTGTCCCCTTTTTATAATTTCACACTTATTTGGGGTGAAACATGATGCTTATTCTACTTACACGTATAAACATTTGAGACTTGTAATGCACATGCAATTCATCTTATTATTGTCATGGTTATTTGTGTGTTGTAAGTGTTTATATGAGATACATAGTTTGTTTACAATCATTAACTATTGCTAGCCTGGCGACGTCTTAGATCTTTGGGCCTGACAAGCCTATTTGGTGCTAAAGTCGAGGTATTGCCGACTCCTAGGGGCCGTACGCTTGTGCACTAGGAACCAAATACACTTAGCCAATCTTTTATACTTGTAATCAAGTCGAGGTTTGGTTGTAACGATATGTGTTCTATGACCTTACTAGCTTATAACCTATGACATGAATTGTTACTTGTAATCTTATTATGTATGAAAACTTGGAAACTCACCACTATTTATAGTTGACCCTTATTTTTATCATGTTTCAGGAAATCCCCAAGTTTAAAGAGGACTTTTGAAGCTTACAATAAAACTAGGACTTGGACCTAGTTAATTAATTAAAATGTTTATGTAATGTTTTATTGTTTGGAATTTATTTCATGTATGAGACTTATGTTTGTTATGCCTTTTGAAACTTATAAACTTAATATTTACATTTTAACATAGCGTTATGTGGTTGTAAACAATCTTAACCCTCACATCTCGACATTTCCGCCGTCAAGGTTGGGGTGTGAAGTTGATGTTATTAAGACGTCTACATGGCTGTCTTTTATTCAAAACCCTCCACCCGTTTACTAGGTATGTGATGGGCTGTTGTGGTGGTGATCGGTGGTTGTGGCGATGGTGATGGGGTTGTTGTGTGGCGACCGGGTGGTTGTGGCGATAGTGATTGGGTTGTTGTGTGGCGTGAGGGTGGTGATTTGAAGAAGAAGAAGAAGATGTTGATGGAGGGACCCACAAGGATTTTATATTTATAATATAATATTGAGGGTAGTTTCATCATTTTAATAATAATTTTAACAGAAACATTAACAGTGTTACTCATTTGAAATCAAATGTAGATAAAAATGAAACGTATATACTCAAATGAAGATAACATGAAATGTTAGGGGCCAGATGATAATTTTGAAACCGCAAGGGTGCAAGTGGTTAAAATGAACAAATATCAAGGATGTAAATGATAATTTACTCTTAAAAATTGTGGATGGAAAAATAAATAGATTGGTAACAAGTTAAAACAGTGGTTAATTTTTAGTAGGGTTGCAACAGGTTGGTTGGAGTGTTTGAGTGTCGACGTGCAACATTTTAATTTTCTTTAAACCGTATTACTAATTTATGTTTTAAGTATGATTACAAAAATACTATCACTATGGCCCTCTAAACTTTTCTAAAATAGTGTTTAGAAGCTTTTATGCATTCTGATTATAATTTTAACTACCTTCAACCCATTTGTATGGTTGTTCCTATGCTTTATGCAAGCTTAGGGGAAAATGTAAATAAGGGTCCTCTCCTAAGAGAATTCAAAGTAGGTTTTTTTATAATTTTGTGGGTGTAGTTTTTAAATTATATGGAATTTTTGTTGTGGTTGTGAGTGGATGAAAGAGAAAATATTATTGTTTATTAATATTTTTTAAAATGTTTGTGAGTAGATGTGAGTGAAAAAATAATAATAAAAATATAAAAATATTATTTAATTGAAAAAAATAATTACTTTTAATATAATACTGTAATCATATCTTTTAATATAATAATGTACTCATATGAATATAATACTGTATTCATATGAATAAAAATATAAAACATGGTGTGACTAAAATCATAAAAATAGACGCTCCAATTAGTTGCTTATTCAATTGTCCACCTCTTTGATTAGCCAAAAGCCGGTTATTTAACAATATTTGTAACTCGCCCTTAAGTAATTAATTAATCATAGCAATCAGAAAACTCTAATGGATATTTATAGTGTTTTCGCGACTGGATCGGGCCGGCCTGTCCGACCGGTTCGACCGGGGATTGGTCCAGCGGCCGGTCCGGTTTGCTATAAATCGTTTTTGAGGGGTCGAACCGGCCGGTTCTTCCCGAACCGGTGGTCGGACCGGGAAACCGGTTCGGTTCGAACCGTTTTTCAATTTTTTTTTATTTAATGGGTAAAAACGGGTGTTAAACCATAAATTAGTGTGTTGGATATACAAATATAGTTATGCTTTATATATATCTATAATATATATATATATATATATATATATAAATCATATAAATTACTTATATTTAATTACATATAAATATCATTAAAATAAAGTTAAACCGGTCTGATCGGTCCAACCAGCAAACAGTAAGTCATCCGGTTTGACATCTGATCCGGGTTTTAAAAAATTGAATATATTTAAAAATATACATATGTACTATATATAAGCATTATATTTGGATAATTCCCAACCCATCCACTATTCTTATCCCAATTCTCCAATTTTTAAAAATCTATCAAAACATTCACTCCATCTTATTATCCATTCCTATACCCAGGTTCATCCTCACATTTTAAAAGAAAAGAAGTACATCCCCAAGTAAAGAAATTTGGTTGAAGCCATAAATACATATTCGAGCTTAACGCAAATCATTTTTGCTACGAGTAACACTTTGAATAAAATTCTTGGTTGTTGGAAAGACATGTGATACCTGAACTGGCCCAGGTTATAAAAAGACACAAGTGGGATTTTTGTAATGGCTACCTACTCCTCTAACGACTGCCAATCAGAACGTGCACAATAATATTAAAAAGATAAAACATTGACCACAACAATTGCAGAAATCACTATAAACAACGGTTACAATAGTTGTTTTTGTTCATTCACCATTTCATTCACACTGCTCATATATACACTGAGCTCCCAGCTTAAGTAATTGATATCAACAATGGCTGCTGAAACTCTTGCTATTGAACTTGTGAAAGTCGTTTTTGAGAAGCTGGCTGATGAAGCCTTGAAGCGAATCGTTCGCTCTCATGGAATTCACGACGAGCTGAAGGAATGGAGGAAACGTTGTCCAGGATCCAAGATCTGCTTACTGATGCCTCTCAGAAGGAAGTGACTGATAAATCAGTAAAACAATGGCTGAATGGTCTCCAGCATTTGGCCTACGATATCGATGACGTGCTTGATGATTTGGCTACTGATGCTATGCGTCATGAGCTGGCCCAGGAATCAGGAGGAGCATCCACCAGCAAGGTTAGAAAGCTCATTCCAACTTGTTGCACAAATTTCTCACTAAGTCATAGATTGTCTCCCAAATTAGATAGAATTACCACCGAGTTACAACGTCTAGAAAAAAGAAAAAACGATCTAGGTTTGATTGTGAAAGATGAAAAGCCAAAAAATACCAGGAGAAGATATGAAACCTCTTTGCCGGATGCATCTAGTGTTGTTGGACGAGATGATGAGATAGAGAAATCGCTTAACAAGTTGTTGATGGATGAGCCATCTAAAGAAGGCTTTAGCATCTTACCCATAGTCGGTATGGGTGGGGTTGGTAAGACCACACTTGCTAGACTTCTGTATAATGATATCCAAGTCAAGAATCACTTTGAACCCCAAGCATGGTTTGTGTTTCTAATGATTTTGATATCTTTAAGATAAGCAAAGTTATGTTTGAATTAGTGTCTAAGGAAAATAAGGAATTTGAAGATTTAGATCGACTTCAAAAGGCTCTTACAAATCAACTTAAGGACAAGCGCTTTCTACTAGTACTTGATGATGTGTGGACTGAAAACTACGATGATTGGGAAAACCTAGTACGCCCATTTCATTCAGGTGCTCCTGGAAGTAGAATAATCATGACAACTCGAAAAAAGCACTTACTCACTAAGCTAGGTTTTGATCATATAAAGCATCTGGAGAGATTGTCACATGAACATGCATTGTCTTTATTTGCTCTACATGCATTGGGTGTAGATAATTTCGACTCACATGCAACACTTAAAGCACAAGGTGAAGGAATAGTAAAAAAATGTGATGGTTTGCCTTTGACTTTAAGAGCACTTGGAAGGATGATGAAGACAAAATCAAATGAAGAAGATTGGGATGACGTGTTGAATAGTGACATGTGGGATTAGAAAATGTTGATGAGATTATTCCGGGTCTTAAGCTAAGCTACCATGATCTTTCTTCAACTCTGAAGCAGTTATTTGTATACACCTCTTTGTTCCCTAAGAACTTTTTGTTTGACAAGGAGGAGTTGGTTCTGCTTTGGATGGCAGAAGGGTTTTTAAACCATTCAAATAAAACCAAGTCCCGAGAACGCTTGGGCCATGATATTTTGAAATTTTGTTATCAAGGTCATTTTTTCAACAAGTCCCTAATGAGGAATCATTGTATATAATGCATGACTTGATGAATGACTTAGCCACCTATGTTTCTAGAGATCTTTTTCTAAGGTTTGATAATCGTATGAAGATTAGGGGGGAAGATTTGGCAAAGCTCCGATACATGTCATTTAATCGCGAGGAATTTGTAGGCCACCAAAAGTTTGAGGCGTTTAAAAGAGCCAAAAGTTTGAGAACATTTATAGCTGTATATGCTGGGGTGGATCAAGGTTGGGGTTTTTTTAACTTATCCAATAATATTATGGTTGACTTGCTTCCAAAGTTATCAGTATTAAGGGTACTTTCTTTGAGTAGTTTTCACATACATGAGGTACCAGAGTTTATTGGTAGTATGAAGCACTTGCGGTATCTTAATATGTCTCGAACTTTATCAAAGAGCTACCAGAGAATGTTTGTAATTTGTATAATTTACAAACATTGATTGTTTTTGGATGTAGGAAACTAATTAAGTTGCCAAAAAGCTTCATAAATCTTAAAAGGTTGAGACATTTTGACGTAAGGGATACTCCATCTTTAAGGAAGCTGCCTTTGGGGATTAATGAGTTAAAAAGCCTACACACTCTCACAAAGATCATCATTGGAGGAGGAGACGGTGAATTTGAAATAACCACACTCAAGGGATTAAAGAATCTCCATGGAAAACTTTCTATTGATGGGTTGGACAAAGTGCAAAATGCTATGCATGCACAAGAGGTGAACATATCTCTTAGGAGGATTACTGAATTAGAGTTGAATTGGGGTGATGTGTTTGATGGTTCTCGGAGAGGTACACTTGAAATGGATGTTCTCAATGAGATGAAGCCTTATGGTGATAAGTTGAAAAGGCTTGGGGTTACGTACTATGGCGGAACCGAGTTTCCAAATTGGGTTGGGGATCCCTCGTTTTGTCATTTGGTTCATGTTTCATTATGTTATTGTCGAAATTGTACATCCCTACCACCATTTGAGCAGCTACCATTACTTAAGAAGTTGTTTATTAAAGGCCTGCATAAGGTTAAAGTCATAAGTTTAAATTTAACTAGGACTACTGTTGCTTTCCCTTCACTTGAAACTTTAGGATTTTATGAAATGTTAGGGTGGGAGGTATGGTCAACCAATAATGACGTTTTAGATGCGGTGTTTCCATGCCTTCGTGAGATTTACATAAGAAATTGTCCCAAATTGGTGATGTATCACTTGAAGCAATACCTTCTCTTAGGGTTCTAGAAATAGGGGAATGCGGTGATGGTGTGTTGAGAAGTATAGTCCAAGTGGCTTTATCAATTACCATTTTGAGATTATACTGTATGGCAGGGCTTACTGATGCGGTGTGGAGAAGTGTATGGAGTACCTTGGGACAGTTGAAGAATTAAGCATATATAGATGTAACCAAATAATATACTTGTGGAAATCAGAAGCAGAGGCAAGTAAAGTTCTTGTGAATTTAAAGAAACTAAATGTATTTCAATGTTCACATTTGGTGAGTTTGGGAGAGATTGAAGATAATTTTGGGAACAACTTCTTACCATCTTTTAGGAAATTGGAGATATGGGATTGTCACAACATAAAACGTTGTTTTTGTCCAAATAGCACTGAGATTTTGAGCATTTTTTATTGTCGTTTACTTGAACTTGTCTCCTTCCCATCGGCACAAGGAGGGCAGAAGCTCAAGTCAATTGATATACAAAATTGCGAGAAACTAATAGAAAAGATTAACACAAGCATGCCAATGCTTAAATCTATAAAGATAATTGGTTGGAGAAAACTATATTCAATCACTCAGTTAAGTACATTCATTAACCTCACTCAGATGTGGATATACAATTGTCCAAATATTAAGTCATTTCCTGACCTTCAACTATCAAATCTCACGTCATTAAAATATTTGGTAATTATGAGATGTCTAAGGATGGAAGCTTTCTTTCCTCATGGGCTTTGGCCTCCCAAATTGAAAGTGCTTCAAATAGGAGGACTGAAAAAACCCATCTCGGAATGGGGGCCTCAGAATTTTCCATGTTCCCTTGATCACCTAGTGTTATGTGGTGAACCTGATGTGAGTAATTTTAGTCGGTTGTCACATCTTCTTCCTTCATCTCTGGCTTCTCTAACAATAACTAGTTTTGATGAACTAGAATCGCTTTCAATAGGCCTCCAACACCTCACCTCCCTCCAACATCTCATCATACGCGGTTGCCCAAACTCAAACATCTACCAAAAACATTATTGCCTTCACTTTTGAGTTTGAGAATTCATGGATGCCAAAACTGAAAGAAAGGTGTAACGGAAAAGCCTCCCACTATTGGCCTCTCATCTCTCATATCTCTTGCATCGAAATAATAGAAGAGGCAACACAAGACAGGTACCTGTTTATTAAACAACAAATTAATTTACATATCATCTCAAGGCGAGTTAACTTTTCGAAATTGTGTGATTAATGAAATATCCTGTTGACTTAATGTCTTTTTCAAATAAATTTTGTTTAAATTATGCAGAACCTTTCTAATAGTTTATTGTTATTATTTTTAAGAAATCATTATATGAACTGAAAGAAGAGAGGGAGTTCTTGGTTTATAGCATGACAGATTATGGTAGAGGTCATTCTCAATACCCCATGTAAGAGTTCATTGCATATCTAGAAGTATTATGTTGGATTATTGACCTTCAAAAATCAAAGTAGTTGTTTATAGAATGTATCCAACTTTTGATTGTGTAGCAACATTATGATAATCTTCTATTGTTTAACATAATCTTTATGATTAAAGAAGCAACATACTATATATGGTCTTGTATATTTGCTTAATATATTAAGTTATAGCAATAGGTAATTAGATATAGATTCATTCTAACAGCATTTTATAATTTATATGGTTTTTGTTTGTGTAGTGCAAGAGGCCCCCATTGCTGGATTAAAATAAAAGACAGGTACATGTTTACTGAATACCCTTCAGAGTTGTTTAGTTTTGATATGCATTCATTCTAACAACATTTTACATGTTATCTCAAGGGAACTGTTAACTATTCAGAAGATGTGTCATTAATTAAATTACATTATATATGACCTCTTTTTAAGGTACTTATTGATCTCCTTTTCAAATAAACTGCCTTTATAATATTATTCTGAAGATATGAGATTTATTAGGATCTATCTAATATATGATTTTAATTTTTCTAGATGGTATCTGATGAACTGAAAGAAGAAAGAAAGTTCTTGGTTTATAGCAATAAACATGATCTTATGTTGGAAGTCATCCACATATAATAATCAATGTAAGGGTTGATTACATAATTTTCAAGTATTATTGACGTCCAATCAATTGTTTACAGAGTTCCTCCCACTTATGTTTGTGTAGCACAATATGATTAATAATCAAAGAAATATGAATCGGAAGTAACAAGAAGGTTTGTTTTTTTGTTTGTTTGTAGCAGGCACCTAAAAAATCAAATATACAAAATGCACATACAAAATGCAGCAATCAACATGCTTCTGCTGCTTCCTTATGGTAATTATGTGAACTGAAGCAACTCTCGACACCCAAAGAATAAATCGAACAGAGTGTGCTTCTGCTGCAATGACTGGTGCATATCTTTGGCTTTAATGTATGGTTAGATAAAAGTGAATCAAGTGATAGATTATGACCAAACAAAATACATACAGGTGATGATGTGAGAATTGTTTCAAGATAAACAAAAAATTGTGTAAAATTACTTAACTACCTTATCATGATTCTGCAATTTGCAGCAATCATAATTTGGATTCAAACATGTATTTGGATATGAGCTTTTAGATGTTTTTGGTTGTTTTTACTTCAAAATAAGTTCGTTTACTTCGCCATTGAGATATAAATGGAATGTTTGTACAGGAAGTTCTTGAATGTCTTGTTTGTTGCTTTTGTTTTTGTTTGTGTCTTTTTGGATGAAAATTTTGTACATTACTATTTGTTTATTTCAATTAGTTTCCTACATGACGCTCGTAACCATTTGAAACAGGTAATCTTTTGATTGTATTTGTGTTAGCTTGTGCTGATTCAGTAACTTATTTTGAATGTTTTCCGTTGGAAATTTACAAGTTGAATAATACAAGTTGGTACGTTTCTTCTTGTCTCATATGTGTGGAAGGAGAAATCACTAAGCGAATTATAAATGACTTTCTCTTTTGAGTCAAGATAGTTGGATCAAAAGAATTTCTAAGCCTACATGCACACTCTTCAAAGATGAAGATGTGAGCTCTTAAATGGGTTTCTTTGAGAAGCACTTTGCATTGATTTAAGGAGTTTTTATTTTTAATTAAGGCCTGGTTCAGAGGCTAGCAGATAGAATCAAAAACTAATTATGAGATAATTATGAAGCTTTTATTTTTAACTAAGCCCGGTTCAAAGGCTAGCGGATAGAATCAAAAACTAATTACGAGATAAATACGGTGGATACAGTCGATCAATAAACAATTTGAGTTATCTGCGTAACCCGAATTCACGAATTGGTGGGGGTCAACCCCATCCCCTGTTTTTCTCATTATTGGTTACGGTTTGAGTCTATAAATATGGAGCTCCTGGTTTAAGTTTAGGCATCTCAAATGCTTACGACGTTTCTCTACATATGTTTCTTCTCAAAGCTTCACATTGATCTAGTTCTATTGTTGTTGGAACACCGAATTTGTTCTGCATTAAATCTTAGGAGTTTATGCTGTCGCTTACAGCAAATAGAGCACGTAAAATTATTTAAGGACAGAAATACATTCCGTGCTATTTATCATTCGAAGAACATTGTATGATAGGTTGGTTTTATATTTTTGTGTGTCTTTTAATGTGTTCGATAACGAGACACTATACTTCTATCTTTCTTATAATATGTTTCGGTTACGAATAATCAAACTGATTTGACCAATAACTTGGTAATAATTAATAATAATTAATTGATTTTTATTTGGTCCGATTTGTTTTCAACAATTTCTTCGGTTAAAATTCTAAATTATATTACAAAAAATATTCATAATGATATAATATTTTAGATTAAGTTAACCGATATTTAGGAAAAGAAGTATGTAACATCTACTAATAAATTTACACTTCTAAATTATAAATTTACATAACTATTGGTGTTTTTAGAAAATCTTATGAACTATAATAAGTAGGTTACCTTCCGAAACAATTGAGGCAGGATAAATGATTGGTATGAGGTAGTCCATTGAAGAAAAATAAGGTACAGTAATGGTAACCAATCTTTAAGTGTGTCGTTGAATTCATGATATTAAACTTTTTTAATATTACAATTACTTTTAGCCATTTTTTTCTATCCTCTAATAGATTTTAATTATAAATCTTATAACTCATTGAATACAAGTTGAGGTGCTTATCTTTATCTATGTATTGGTTTAATTTTTTTTCGAAACAGACCCGGGTTAAATAAAATATGTTTTTATATAGTTATTTATAAATTTACGAGTATACCGTTACAACATGTTTATGTTTGTCTATGTTTTGAAACTGAGCCGCCGACTATGACAAGTTATACATTGTTGTGACATGCTTAATGATTTAGAAAATCCAAAATTGTCATAATAGGCGGCTCAATTATCGTTGTGACATGCTTATTGATTTAAAAAATCCAAAATTGTCATTTGAACGTGTTTATTTATATCAATGTTAATATGTTTAACAATTTCGTCCTTTGCCATTGCAATGTGCTTATTTTTATCAACATTCCGACATGAATTTTTAAACGTTTTCTTCTTATATAAAGTTTCAAATATTATCAACGATCCCTTCACAACGCACGGGCTTATGACGGTTTCAATTTTTATATAAACTTCCATCTTTTATATAACGGTTTCAATTCATTATCAATATGCTTATTTTTATAAATATTTTGACGTCAATCTAACACCACTTATTTAATGTGATATAATACTACACGTTTATATAATCATATGATACTCTCTTTTTACTAATTCATGCAAATAAAGTTATAAAGATTGGTAACTTGACACTATTAAATTAACCGATGACTAGAAGTTCTTTCAGTCCACTCATATCTTATCTTAATTTACTTCTCTTTTATCTACATTCTTGTTGTAAAACCGATTCAAAGAAAGAACGAAATTGACTATGAATCCACTATTGAAATGATTTAAATGTTAATGAATACCGAGAACAATTGAAAACTGAGAAAACTATCTAAAAATGAATTGAACGAACACTATTCTAAAACATCAACCGATCCTTATATACACGGATCAGGCTTAACAAACATAACAGCCTATTTACAATTTACCCCCTTTATGTTAAGGAATCATATCTTCCGAAGGTAAGGTAAACTTAACTTCCGAAGTTATGGAAATACTTCCGAAGCAAACACTCTTTTTCCGAAGAATAAACCAGCTTCTTCGAAGCCAACAATATTTTCTTCCGAAGTATTCTTAGTGATTCTATGATCAACTCTAACTTCTCACAATCTCCACCTTTAGAGTATGCATCATAGAACACCAATAATAACATCAACCAATACCAAGCTTTGTAACACAAAACTCAAATTTAGAACCTGACACCACCTTTGTAAGAATATCTACAAGATTCTCATCTGTTCCAACTTGCTTTATCAAAACTTCTTTATTACTAATCACTTCTCGAATAAAATGCAATCTAACATGAATGTGTTTTGTCCTTTCATGAAAGACAATGTTCTTAGCAAGTTGTACAGCACCTGATTGTCACAAAATACCACTGTATCAGACAATCTTATTCCTAACTCAGTAACCAGCCTTTGTAACCACAATGACTCTTTTATAGCTTCAGTTAGAGCCATATATTCTGCTTCGGTAGTAGACAATGCAACCACATGCTGCAACTGTGCCTTCCAGCTTACCACATTGCCCATCACTCTAAACACATACCCTGTGATGGATCTTCCCTTGTCAAGGTCTTTCGCAAAATCAGAATCAACATACCCATCAATTCTATCTCGACCTTCACCTTCCTTCAGACCAAAAAACAATCCCCAATCTTTAGTAAGCTTAAGATATCTAAGAATCCATTTAACAACATCCCAATGAACTCTTCTAGGTGATGAAATAAACCTACTAACCAGGCTCACAGCATAAGCCAAATCAGGCCTAGTGCACATCATTAGATACATAAGGCTTCCCACTACATTAGCATATGGCACCTTCTCCATATATGACAACTCATCTTCAGTACAAGGACTATCTTGCATGGACAACTTGAAATGAGCCCCAATAGGAGTTTTAACACCCTTACACCCATGCATACCATAAAGCTTCAAAACTTTATTTGTATAAGAAGTTTGTGACAACTTCAGCTGCCTAGAACTCCTAATTCTGGTAATCTCCATTCCCAAAAGTTTTCGAGCATTACCAAGTTCCTTCATTTCAAACTCCATCATGAGTAACTTCTTTGTAGCTTCAATCTCATCTTGTACCTTACATGCAACCAGCATATCATCTACATACAACAGCAAATACAAATAATCCCCACTAGAACATCTTCTATGATAAACACAACTATCATAGTCACTTCTAGTAAAACCATGAGTCACTACAAACTCATCAAACCGCTTGTACCACTATCTTGGTGACTGCTTCAGACCATACAGTGACCTCTTTAACAAACACACTTTATCCTTTTTGCCTTTAACTGTCACACCCCAACCTTGACGGCGGAAACGTCGAGGAGTGAGAGTTAAGATCGTTCATAGCCACATAACGCTATAAATAAACCAAATAAAATTTAAGCATAAGTTTTAATTTGTCACATTACAATCATAAGTTTCAAAGGAAATAAAAACATAACATAGATTGCAATATATCATTCTATCTTGTTTATTAATCTAGGTCCATTCCTAGATGTGCAATCTTCAAAGTGTAGAAAATCAAGCTTGGGCATTTCCTGAAACATGTTAAAAATAAAGAGTCAACAATAATGTTGGTGAGCAATCCATAGTTTTCAATACATAAGTATATAAAAGATGGCAATTCAAGTCATAAGTTAGTGAATATAGTGATTAGGGATGCTATGGTCCATGCAACAATCAAACCTTGACAATGTTTTACAAGTCTCAAACGTTAAAAGTATATACGATCAGCTAAGTGTACTTGGATCAACCAAGCAGGCTTGTCTTACCCACAGATCTATGACTTCGCTGGGCTAGCAATAGTTAATGATGCACATATAACGCCATAACATGGTAATCACAAAAAGTTCAACTAACCATAACTTAACATGATGGATTGCCATAAAGTTTACAAGTCTCAAATAAGTCTATGAGTGCAATAGTATAAGTTAACATGTTTCACCCCAAGTGTAAAAATAGGAAAAAGGGGTATAGAATACTCACTTGATCAAATATATGTAAATGACGTTTAATATGGTTGCACTCATAGACTTATTTGAGACTTGTAAACTTTATGGCAATCCATCATGTTAAGTTATGGTTAGTTGAACTTTTTGTGATTACCATGTTATGGCGTTATATGTGCAATCATTAACTATTGCTAGCCCAGCGAAGTCATAGATCTGTGGGTAAGACAAGCCTGCTTGGTTGATCCAAGTACACTTAGCTGATCGTATATACTTTTAACGTTTGAGACTTGTAAAACATTGTCAAGGTTTGATTGTTGCATGGACCATAGCATCCCTAATCACTATATCACTAACTTATGACTTGAATTGCCATCTTTTATATACTTATGTATTGAAAACTATGGATTGCTCACCAACATTATTGTTGACTCTTTATTTTTAACATGTTTCAGGAAATGCCCAAGCTTGATTTTCTACACTTTGAAGATTGCACATCTAGGAATGGACCTAGATTAATAAACAAGATAGAATGATATATTGCAATCTATGTTATGTTTTTATTTCCTTTGAAACTTATGATTGTAATGTGACAAATTAAAACTTATGCTTAAATTTTATTTGGTTTATTTATAGCGTTATGTGGCTATGAACGATCTTAACTCTCACTCCTCGACGTTTCCGCCGTCAAGGTTGGGGTGTGACAGATTGGTATCAGAGCCCATAACTATAGGGATCTAGGTTATTAGAAATGGTGACCTAGGCTATAGTATGCATGAACCTTATAGAATTATATTCCTATCTTGTAAATTATATACTTTTCAAGCCACATAATGCTATGCCTCTTATGTGCAATTTGATGCCTTAGCATAGGATTGCCTAAACATTGTTATTTGTCTCCCTAAACTTAACTTTGACCCTTTGACTCCCCCGAACATGAACTCTCTTAAACTTATTCTCGTCGACACGTGGAATCTTATGTTTATGTTATGACTTGATCTTTAGACGTTACGTCTAATCTGTATAAATCTCATCAAGGTTTTGATTCTATGAACCTAAGAAATATTGTGTGACACATAGACACCTGTATCCTAGTTCTCCTGGCAAAAGGCCCTCGGCTAAGGCAAGCATATCGCATAAATCCTACGGGACTAGTTATGCTTACCTGGGGATTTATGGGATGAGTGATAAACTATGGTCAACATACACAAGTTTCTAAGGTAAATGGGTCAATTCACCTTGACGTGTCAACGTTTTCAAATGGTAATGCGTTACCAAATGAAAACATCTCGTGTACCTTAAAAACTCTTAGCTTATCTTTGTTAAACTACTATCCCCTGTTATCCCCGCTCCTGTAACTAACTCATTTTGTATATCCAGCATGTCTCGTCACCATGGAAAGCGTGGAAGTTCCGACCGTAAGCTGGCTGCCATGATTGCACGACAAATGGCTGCCGTTCTCCCAACTATGGTGGCTGAACTCAATAGCACACTAATGGCTAATAGCAACAACAACATCAATGGGAACAATAGTGGTGCTAATGGAGACAATAGCAACAATCAAAATGAGAACAATCCACAAGGGAACAACCGTACTTGCACCTTCAAACATTTTAATTCGTGCAAACCCACAAGCTTTAGTGGAAAAGAAGGAGCCACTGGACTTCTCGAGTGGTTTGAAGGCATGGAGAACACATTTATTATTAGCGAGTGCCCCGATGAGCTCAAGGTTCGCTATGCCACAAGTGTTCTTCAACAACGAGCGCTAACTTGGTGGAATAGTGAAAAAAGAAACCGGGGAGCTGAGGTTGCAATGGCGATGCCCTGGGAGGAATTCAAAGATATTATGATCCAAAAGTTCTGCCCAAGAAGCGAGTTACAAAAGCTGGAGGAGGAATTCTGGAACCTTAAACAAGATGGTGGGAATCACTTGGCTTATTCCACCCGACATCATGAGTTGAGTATGCTTCTACCACACATGGTGGACACCGTGCCCCGTAACATCGAGAAGTTTATCAAGGGGGTGCCACCTCAAATTCAAGATGCTGTGGTGGGTAGTAGGCCCACAACTTTAGAGGAAGCAATTACTATTACTGCACAGCTCACCGAGAATCATATAAGAGCTGGCACGATGTCGGCAAAGGGCTCCAAGGCTATGGTGAAGGTGACACCCGAGGCAACAAAGGAGGTAAGGGCCGAGTCATCTTCCCAAAACAAGAAGCGTAAGTTTATCCGACACGCAACTACGCCGTGACCGCTCCTAATGCTCCTCAAAAACAAATGGTGGTTGCGAATCAAGCCCCCATGGCTAAGGTTTATGCTGGTCCACATCCTATGTGTAACACGTGCAAGTACCACCATGCAAGCAACATTCCATGTCGAGTCTGCTCTCTGTGTGGAAAGTATGGTCATTTAGTGGCTACTTGTCTTCGTGCGCCAAACAACACTGCCATGCTTACCAACAGAACCTGCTACAACTGTGGCGAGGCTGGTCATATTCGCCCTCAATGTCCTCGCAATGCGGGAGCTGTGCCACCGGCTCGTGGAAGGGCTTTCAACATCAACGCCAATCAAGCACAAGCCAACAACGACGTGGTGAATGGTACGCCGTTGAATTTCTTCTAGTCCTTTCTTGTCTTGTGAAATTTCCTATCTAAGTTCATCATACCAATAATAGGTTGTTACCCAACAGGTATGTATCTCGTAAATAAACATTATGCATCTGTATTGTTTGATTCGGGTGCCGATAGGAGTTTCGTGTCCCTGGAATTCGAGGCTTACTTTCTAAACCGCGCGTCAATCTAGAAAGATCTTTCACTGTCGAAATCGCCGACGGAAAATCTATTGTCGTGGACGTCGTAATACACGACTGCACTTTAAACCTTAATGAACACGAGTTCTTCGTCGACCTTATTCCTATGCAATTGGGAAGCTTTGATGTTATCATTGGTATGGATTGGTTAGCCAAACATCGTGCGGAAATTCTATGTTTTGAGAAGTGTATCCGAATCCCTTACCGACTGGAGATACTTTGAAGGTCTTTGGGGAGACATTATCCCAAAGACTCAAACTCATGTCTTGTATCAAGGCTCGCAAGTGCTTAAGTAAAAACTACATGGCTTTCATGGCATATGTAGTTAATACGAAAGCCAAGGGTAAGGAGTTGAAAGACATTCCTGTTGTGCGAGACTTTCCCGAGGTTTTTCCCGAGGATCTTAAAGGATTACCTCCTGTGCGAGAAGTTGAGTTCAAGATTGACTTAATCCCCGGCGCAAACCCTGTGGCTAAGTCACCTTATCGTCTTGCACCGTCTGAAATGCAAGAATTAGCTAGTCAATTGCAAGAGTTGACCGATAAGGGTTTCATTCGCCCTAGTTCATCACCGTGGGGTGCACCTGTACTGTTTGTGAAGAAGAAGGATGGTTCATTTCGTATGTGCATCGACTACCGGGAACTCAACAAACTTACTATCAAAAACCGATACCCTCTTCCTCGAATCGATGATCTCTTCGACCAACTTCAAGGAGCAACTCAATTCTCGAAGATCGATCTACGTTCTGGGTATCATCAATTACGTGTTCATGATGATGACATTCCAAAGACCGCTTTCCGTACTCGATATGGACACTACGAGTTCATGGTCATGCCTTTTGGCCTGACCAATGCACCTGCTGTGTTCATGGATCTCATGAATCGAGTATGTAAACTGTATTTGGATAAATTCGTGATCGTGTTTATCGATGACATCCTTATTTATTCCAAGACAAAAATCGATCACGAGACACACTTGCGACAAGTACTTGAACTTTTGAAGAAGGAGCAATTATACGCTAAGCTTTCCAAGTGTGAGTTTTGGTTGGAAGAAGTTCAATTCCTAGGGCATGTGGTGAATAGCCAAGGAATTCACGTGGATCCTGCTAAAATTGAAGCTGTGAAGAATTGGTGTGTTCCCACAACTCCAACCGAGGTTCGTTCTTTTCTGGGTTTAGCGGGATACTACCGTAGGTTCATAGCAAATTTCTCGAAGATTGCTAAACCATTAACGGCGCTAACCCAAAAGAATCGACTTTTTGAATGGGGACCCGAGCAAGAAGAGGCTTTTGAGACATTGAAACGCAAGTTGTGTAATGCTCCTATTCTCACACTACCCGATGGAAACGACGACTTTACTGTATATTGTGATGCTTCTAATCAAGGTCTTGGTTGTGTTCTCATGCAACGAGGCAAAGTTATAGCATACGCGTCGAGACAATTGAAGGTTCATGAAGTTAATTACACAACGCATGATCTTGAACTTGGTGCTGTGGTTTTTGCATTGAAGATTTGGCGACACTACTTATATGGGACGCAATGTATAGTCTACACCGATCATAAGAGTCTCCAACACGTGTTCAATCAAAAGGATCTCAACATGAGACAAAGACGTTGGATTGAGTTGATTAGTGACTACGACTGCGACATTCGCTATCATCCTGGAAAGGCGAATGTTGTAGCCGACGCACTAAGTCGCAAGGTCTACAACAAGACTGTCTCGCTCCAAGAAATTCGAGATCGAAGGCAATGGTTTGATACACTAGGAGAATTTGATACCGAGATTCATGTGGATGTCAATGAGGCTACTATCATGCTTCAAAACATAAGGATCGATAGTGACCTCGAGATGTGCATTCGCGAGGCTCAACAAGTAGCACTAACCGACGAAGGAAAAGATGAAGATTTGATGACTAACGTACGGTCACAATTGGAGACAAAACCGAACGGCATGTGGTACTTCTTGAATCGACTTTGGATCCCAAATCGTGATAATCTTCGACACTTCATTATGAATGAAGCTCATCAAACCCGATATTCCATTCATCCCGCTCCGATAAGATGTACATGGACTTGCGTGGTCAATATTGGTGGCCTGGATGAAGAAAGATATCGCGTCTTATGTTTCCAAGTGTCTCACGTGTGCAAGGGTCAAAGCCGAACATCAACGACCAAGTGGTTTACTTGAGCAACCCGAAATCCCTATGTGGAAATGGGAACATATATCCATGGATTTCATAACCAAGTTACCTCGTACACCTCGTGGTCATGATAGTATTGGGTCATCGTTGACCGTTTGACCAAGACAGCACATTTCATACCCATACGAGAAACGTACCAAGTTTCAAGGCTAGCCCGAATCTATATTGATGAAATTGTGAGTCGTCATGGTGTGCCCTTACACATCATTTCCGATCGAGATGCCGTTTCACTTCGCACTTCTGGTCTTCGATGCAAGAACTTCTGGGAACTCAACTGGATTTAAGTACGGCTTACCATCCTCAAACCGATGGTCAAACCGAACGAACAATCCAAACCCTTGAAGATCTGCTACGTCTTTGTGTCCTTGATTTTGGTGGTGATTGGGATAGCATTTACCGCTCGCGGAATTTTCGTATAACAATAGTTATCACTCAAGTATTAAGATGGCACCATTCGAGGCGTTGTATGGTCGTAAATGTCGTTCTCCTATCTGTTGGACTGACATTGGGGAAAATCTTATCACTGGTCCGGAACTTATTCAGGAAACGACTGACAAAGTTTCCAAAATTCGAAATAATCTTGAAGTGGCTAGAAGTCGCCAAAAGAGTTATGCCGATAAAAGACGCAAACCATTGGAGTTTCAAGTCGACGACATGGTTCTTCTTAAAGTCTCTCCATGGAAGGGTGTTGTACGTTTTGGGAAGAAGGGTAAGTTAGCCCCACGTTTCGTAGGACCTTTCAAGATTTTGAAAAGAATTGGGAAAGTGGCTTACAAACTGGGGTTACCTGCTGAACTTAGCGGAGTTCATCCTGTCTTTCATGTTTCAAACTTGAGGAAGTGCTTGGCTGATGAAAACTTGCATGTTCCACTAGAGGAAATTCAAGTTGACGAGTCATTGCACTTTGTTGAGAAGCCTGTTGAGATTATGGATCGTACCCTGAAGAAGACCCGAACAACTACCACACCTATCGTTAAAGTTCGTTGGGAAAACAAATGTGGAGCTGAGTTCACTTGGGAACGTGAGGATCATATGAGGGAGAGATACCCGCATTTATTCTCTTAGCTTATTTCTAAATTTCGGGACGAAATTCTTTTAAGTTGGGGAGACTGTAACATCTTGTATTTTTGGTCAACTAATAGTTAACCTCGTTTATTCTTGTATGGACCATTAATACTTTTCTTGAAACCTTTGGGCTAATTGTGTTTATCTCCTGGTTGGTCACTAAATCTGTAAGGCAAAAAGATTATAATTTATCTAATAAATTAAACATAATATTAATCATAAAAATAATAACAATAATAAATTTTGTAAGAGTAATAATTATGCTATTATTAATACTAATAACAATAATAATAATAATAATAATAATAATAATAACAATTTTATAGAAGTTATTAATGTTAAAAGATGTTTATAACTTGGGTTAAGCAAGTTAAGAGGTTAATTTGATAATTTTGAAATTTTAAAAGAAGTTTTGGGCATAAAATAATAAGGTTTGAAAGTTGAGGGACCAGAGTTGTAAAAATCCGAAACCCAAACCAATACCCTCCCTAACCCCGCTTTTCCGGCCAAATTTCCGGCTACCGCCGGCTATGGCTCCGGCGAGCGTCAAAACGCCGCAAAACACGCGGTTTTCACACACAAACCGATCCAAACCGGTTCGTTTACATGATTCGAACCTGAATGCACACTTTAAACGCGTTTAAACACCGGTTACAAACCCAAATCGATCGAGTAACCGAAACCCATTAATCTTATAGCCGTTTAGGCATTAAAACTCTGTAATAATTTAATTGAATGAACCTAAACGGCTATCTAATCACGATTAATCGTCCACACCCCCTAATTACATCTGAAATCATACAAACAGAGCTATACGATTACCCCCCTCATCGCGAATCTGCTACTATTCAAACTCCATCTTCCAAGCCTCAAAACTCGAAATTGATACGGGGTTTTTCATCCTCGAGGTCGCTAGAAACTATCTGCGCATTTAATTTGATTATCATCGCCACTTGTGCATCAAACCGAATCAAGCTTGGTCGCGACTGATTCCTTGGTCGTTCTTCATCAATTCGTGTTTGAATCGGGTAATTAAATGAATGAATATACTCGAAATCTTGTGGGGATCAAAAGCCCCATGATTTAAATCGTTAACAACCTTGATTTGATCTTCGATTGTGGTCATGATCAAACTAGGGTTCGTGTGATTTGGGGGAAATTCGTTGTCACTGTATTTAGTTATTAAATCAGAGACTTAAACGCGGCTGGATGCCTTGGTTCACTGGTTCCCCACTCACATTTCGAATTAGAGGTCCCGGGTTCGAACCCGGCGACCTCCAATTCATTTTATTTTTGGCTTTTCAGCCTTTTAAAAAAAAATAGAAAAATTCTAAAAATTCATAAAAATTAATCTGGTGAACTTAAATTATTTTGAAGTCATTTAACCAATTTCTAAGAATTTATGTTCTTATAATATTTGTATACTTATATAAAAACAAATGATATAATTTGTTAAATTTCTTATTAAAAAAATATATATATATATAATTTTAATGTTGACTAACTTATTAAAACCATTATTAGTCCAAATAATATATTTAAATTATTTCTTATAAGTTAAACTTAAAATATAGTTTTAATCTACTAAATAGATGTTTGTTCAAATAATGTATATAAACTAATTTTTTTTATAAAATAGACATCGTTTTTGACTCACACTTTATTTATAATTTTTATAAATAAAAAGATATCTACACTTTATATTTTGTCTTATCAACCATATTAAACGATTCAAGATTATGACCTTATGGCATTTATTAAATCAATTCTTTTGTTAGAAATATATATATATCATGGAAGCCCAAATTTTCTCTTAAAAGTCCTAAATCATGTTTAAACGTTAATCTAAAACTTAAATCTTGTGAATATTTTACTTAGGTTCGTTGTGAAGAACTACGTTGGAACGTTGCTTATTATATTTTCTTATTAAACGTCATTTACATATATTTGATCAAGTGAGTATTCTATACCCCTTTTTCCTATTTTTACACTTTGGGGTGAAACATGTTAACTTATACTATTGCACTCATAGACTTATTTGAGACTTGTAAACTTTATGGCAATCCTCATGTTAAGTTATGGTTAGTTGAACTTTTTGTGATTACCATGTTATGGCGTTATATGTGCAATCATTAACTATTGCTAACCCAGCGAAGTCATAGATCTGTGGGTAAGACAAGCCTGCTTGGTTGATCCAAGTACACTTAGCTGATCGTATATACTTTTAACGTTTGAGACTTGTAAAACATTGTCAAGGTTTGATTGTTGCATGGACCATAGCATCCCTAATCACTATATTCACTAACTTATGACTTGAATTGCCATCTTTTATATACTTATGTATTGAAAACTATGGATTGCTCACCAACATTATTGTTGACTCTTTATTTTTAACATGTTTCAGGAAATGCCCAAGCTTGATTTTCTACACTTTGAAGATTGCACATCTAGGAATGGACCTAGATTAATAAACAAGATAGAATGATATATTGCAATCTATGTTATGTTTTTATTTCCTTTGAAACTTATGATTGTAATGTGACAAATTAAAACTTATGCTTAAATTTTATTTGGTTTATTTATAGCGTTATGTGGCTATGAACGATCTTAACTCTCACTCCTCGACGTTTCCGCCGTCAAGGTTGGGGTGTGACATTAACCTCAAAACCCGTAGGTTGTTTCATATAAATCTTTTCATCCAAGAACCCATGTAAAAATGTTGTCTTAACATCTAGTTGTTCCAACTCTAGATCAAGAGCAACTGTAATAGATAGAATTATACGAATAGAAGTATGCTTTACTACCGGTGAAAAGATCTCATTATAGTCAATACCTTCCCTTTGAGTAAATCCTTTAGCTACTAGCCGAGCTTTGAATCTAGGACCCTCTGCACCAGAAACACCATCCTTGACTTTATACAACCACTTACAAGCTACCAGCTTTTGCTCTACTAGCTTATCAACCAATTCCCATGTTTTATTTTTCTCTAGGGAATTCATCTCCTCAACCATAGCATCATGCCATTTTTCACTTTCATTTGATGACATAGCCTCATCAAAACTCAAAGGTTCATAGATACTCTCCTCCTCAACAGCTATGAAAGCAACAACTGACACATCATGACCCTGCCTGTATCTGAGAGGGGCTACAACCTTTCTTCTAGGTCTATCTTTGGCAATACTATGAGTAGTATGGGACTCATGATTCACTTCATATTCAATCCTACTGCTTGACCCAGCGGTCTTATCTGAATTATCCTCATACTCCACCTCAATATCAACTTTCTCTGGAGACTGAGACCGGATGTTAACACCTACCACATCCTTATACACAATGCCTTCTTGGAACTCTACATCCCTGCTTACTATTACCCGAGGTCCTTCTCCTTCCAACCTCCATATTCGATACCCCTTGACACCCTCAGGGTACCCCAAAAGAACACCCTTTTGAGCCCTTGCATCAAGTTTATCCTAACTAACATGAAAGTAGACCATTGACCCAATCACCCTCAAATGGCTACAATCAGGTTTAACACCTGTCCACATCTCCATAGGAGTCTTCATACCCAAAGCTCTAGATGGAGATCTGTTAATCAGATAAGCTGCAGATGTAACCAATTCACCCCAAAAACCTTTTGGAAACCCATCATTAATCCCCATGCATCTTAGCCTTTCCAACAAGGTTCTGTTCATCCTCTCAGCCAACCCATTTTGTTGAGGAGTACCGGGTACAGTAAGATGTATGGCTATCCCCTGAGTTCTACAAAACTCATTGAACTCACTATTATCGAATTCGAGCCCATTATCAATCCTCAATTTCTTGATCTTCCTCTCACATTGAGTTTCTACTAGAGTTTTCCACTCTACAAACTTCTTAAAAGCTTCATTCTTATGCTTAAGAACATACACCCAAACTCTTCGTGAGTAATCATCTATGATAGACAAGAAATAACTAGTTCCACCTATAGTACTAGTTCTGGAAGGCCCCCACAAGTCAGAATGAACATAGTCTAACACATTAGTAGAAATGTGTTTACCAGTCTTGAATTGAACCCTCTTACTTTTACCCAAAACACATGTCTCACAGAACCCTACATCATTCACCTTGAACTCACTAATGATGCCTTGTTTCCGTAATTCAATGAGACCATGTTCACTAAGATGACCAAATCTCTTATGCCACACCAAAGAGCTATCATTCTTAGTAAGTGCCACACATGCACTTCCATACACTGCAGATCCCTCTAATCTGCATGTATTATTACTTCTCCTAGTACCAGTTAACAATACTAATGAACCCTCAACAATTCTAGCCTTACCATCCTTTAACCCAACATAATAGCCTGATTTCTCAAAAGTCCCTAGTGATAACAAACTCCTTTTCAAACTAGGAATATACCTGATATCACTAATATCAACCTCAGTGCCATTATGTAACTTAAAAGTAATAGTACCTGACCCTAGAATTCTACAAGTCCAATCATCCCCAAGCTTTACTTCACCAAGATCTTCCATCTTCAACTCTTTAAAGAACTCTTTGACAGGATTCATATGAAAAGAACACCCTGAGTCAAGTATCCATTCACTCATGTCTTCATCACAAGACATATTCAGAACATCAGAGTTGTCATAGCCATCCAACGATCCTTCTGATACATGGCTATTTTGCCCATTTCCTGAACTTGACTCAGCTCCCTTCTTCCTCCTCTCCAGACAGTCTTTCTTGAGGTGTTTTTCAGAATTGCACACATAGCACCTTCATTTAGTTCTTGATCTTGATCTAAATTGGCTCTTTCCTTTAGATGACCTTTGTTCTGATCTCCCATGTACAACCAGACCATCACTTGAATCTTCTTGCACATCACTCCTTTTCTTCAATTCTTTGGAATTCATGGCTGCAAGAACCTCATCCATTGATAACGTCTCTCGACCATACATCAATGTATCAACAAAGTGTTCATATGACTTTGGCAACGAAGTCAAGAAGATGATAGCTTGGTCTTCATCTCCCAATTTCGTGTCAATGTTTTCAAGATCCAAGATAAGTTTGTTAAACTCATCTGTGTGATCCTCCAAAGTCTTGTTTGCCTCCATGTGGAACGTATACAAACGTTTCTTTAGGTATAGTCGATTTGCCAACGACTTCGTCATGTACAAGCTTTCAAGTTTCGTCTAGATTCCGGCAGCCGAGTCTTCCTTTGACACTTCTCGAAGAACCCGATCTCCCAATGACAAAATTATTGCACTGTGCGCCTTCTTCATGATCTCACGCTTCTCTTTCTCTGTCAAATCCACCGGCAACTTTGCCTGCCCTGCAAGCGCTCCCACCAATCCCTGGTGTACAAGCAGCGCTCACATCTTGACACGCCATAACCTGAAATCATTCTTCCCATTGAACTTTTCAAGATTGAACTTCGTGGACACCATCTTTGATTCTCCAATTTCCCTTCTGATCACACCCATGATCTTCTTCTTTCTTCAATTAAGCCAAGCTTGGCTCTGATACCAATTGTTGTAAAACCGATTCAAAGAAAGAATGAAATTGACTATGAATCCACTATTGAAATGATTTAAATGTTAATGAATACCGAGAACAATTGAGAACTAAGAAAACTATCTACAAATGAATTGAACGAACACTATTCTAAAACAACAACTTATCCTTATATACACGAATCAGGCTTAACAAACATAACAACCTATTTACAATTTACCCCCTTTATATTAAGAAAACATATCTTCCGAAGGTAAACTTAACTTCCGAAGTTATGGAAATACTTCCGAAGCAAACACTATTCTTCAGAAGAACAAACCAGTTTCTTCCAAAGCCAAAACCTGCTTCTTCTGAAGCCAACAATATTTTCTTTTGAAGTATTCTTATTGATTCTATGATCAACTCTAACTTCTCACAATTCTTGTTTCAGAACAACTACTACATTCCCATTGTAGTCTTCAAAATTCACCATTAACAATGGTTGCTGAAACTGTTGCTATTGAACTTATCAAAGTTTTTTTCAGAAGCTTGCTGATGAAGCCTTCAAGATGTATGTTCACTCTCAGGGAATTCACAACGAGCTGAAGCAAATAGAGAACACATTGTCCAACATTCGAGATCTTCTTACTGATGCTTCTCACAAAGAAGTAACTGATAAATCTGTTAAACAATGGCTCAATGGTCTCCAACATTTGGCTTACGATATCGATGATTTACTAGAAGATTTGGCTACCGAAGCCATGCATCGTGAGCTGACTCATGATCAATCAGGAGAAATCACTAGCAAGGTGAGAAAGCTCATACCAACTTGCTGCACAAATTTCTCATTAAGTCATAGATTGCTTCACATGTTAGATAGTATTACCACAAGGTTACAACATTTAGAAAAGCAAAAGACTGATCTAGGTTTGATTGTGAAAGATGAAAAGCCAAAAAAATTGTAGTAGAAGATATGAAACCTCTTTGCCGGATGAGTCTAGTGTTGTTGGACGAGAACGTGAGGTAGAGAGATTGCTTAAGGAGTTGTTGAGGGATGAGGCGTCTAAGGAAAAATTTAGCATCGTGCCCATAGTTGGTATGGGTGGGATTGGTAAGACGACTCTCGCTAGACTTTTGTATAATCATATAGAGGTGAATGATCACTTTGAGCTCAAGACATGGGTTTGTGTTTCTGATGATTTTGATGTTTTTAAGATAAGTGGTACCATCTTTTGATGTGTGACTAAGGAAGATAAGGAGTTTAAAGATTTAAATCAGCTTCAAATGGCTCTTACGGAGCAATTTAAGGGAAGACGATTTTGTTAGTAGTCGATGATGTGTGGAATGAAAGCTATGGTGATTGGGAAATCTTAGTGCGCCCATTTCATTCATGTGCTTCTGGAAGTAAGGTAATCATGACAACTCGTAGAGACCAATTGCTCATAAAGCTAGGTTTTGATCATCTAGACCGTCTTGATAGTTTGTCACATGAAGATGCTTGTGTTTATTTGCTTTACATGCGTTGGGTGTAGATAACTTTGACTCCCATGCAACACTTAAACAACAAGGTGAAGGTATTGTGAAAAAATGTGGTGTTTGCCCTTGGCTATAAAGGCAATAGGAAGGTTATTAAGGACAAAAACATATGGAGAAGATTGGGATGACGTGTTGAACAGTGAGATATAGGATATAGAAATTAGTAATGAGATTATACCAGCTCTTAGACTAAGCTACCATGATCTTTCTGCAGATTTGAAGCAATTGTTTGTGTATTGCTCCTTGTTCCCTAAGGATTTTTTGTTTAACAAGGAAGAGTTAGTCTTATTATGGATGGCACAAGGGTTTTTGAACCCATCAAATGCAACCAGGTCACCTGAACGCTTAGGCCATGAATATTTTGAAAGTTTATTATCAAGATCATTTTTTCAGCATGCACCTAATGAGAACTCATTGTTTATGATGCATGATCTCATGAATGACTTGGCTACCTTTGTAGCCGGAGAATATTTTTTAAGATCTAACAATCATAAGAAGATACGACATGAAGCTTTGTCAAAGCACCGTTATATGTCATTTACTCGTGAGCAACGTGTAGGTTACCATAAGTTTGAGGCATTTAAAAGTGCCAAAAGCTTGAGAACGTTGTTATCAGTGCCTATAGGGTTGGATAAAAGTTGGGGCTACTTTTACCTATCAAATAAGATTTTGGTCGACTTACTTCCTGAGTTACCATTGTTAAGGGTTTTTAGTTTGAGTCATTTTGAGATAAATGAGGTACCTGAGTTCATTGGTAGTTTAAATCATTTACGGTATCTTAATTTATCTAAGACTAGTATCAAGGAGTTACCAGAGAATGTTAGCAATCTTTATAATTTGCGGACATTGATTATTTTTGGGTGTAGGAAGTTAACTAAGTTGCCAAAAAGCTTTGTAAAGCTTAAAAGGTTGCGACACCTTGACATAAGGATACTCCACTTTTGAAAAAGATGCCCTTAGGGATTGATGGGATAAAAAGCCTTTATACTCTCACCAAGATTATCATTGATGCAGACAGTGGCTTTACGATAACTGAGCTTAAGGGGTTTAAAAATCTCCATGGGATGATTTCTATTGAGGGATTACAGAAAGTGCAAAGCATAATGCATACCCAGGAGGTGAACTTATCTCTAAAAGAGATTACAAAATTAGAGTTGAAATGGGTTGATGTGTTTGATAGTTCACGAAATGGTCCACTTGAAAAGGAGGTTCTTAATAAAATGGAGCCCAACAGAGATAGGTTGAAAGAGCTTGCAATTGTGTCATACGGGGGGATAGAGTTTCCAAATTGGGTTGGTGATCCCTCTTTTAATGAGTTGGTTAATGTGTCCATACGTCGTTGTAGAAAATGCACATCTTTACCGCTATTTGGGCAGCTACCTTCACTTAAGGAGTTATTTATTCAAAGCATGGATGAGATTAAATTTATAGGTTTGGAGTTTAGTGTGAGTGTTGTTGTTGCCTTCCCTTCACTTAAAGTTCTAAGGTTTGAAGATATGTCGAGTTGGGAGGGGTGGTCAACTAAAAAAGAGGGTTTAGATGCAGCGTTTCCATGCCTTCAAGAACTTCATATAAAAAATTTTCCTAAATTGATTGATGTCTCACTAGAAGCATTACCTTCACTCAAAATTCTAGAAATAGATGGTTGTGGTTATGTTGTGTTGAGAAGTTTGGTTCAGGCTGCTTCTTCAATTACTAAGATAGAAATAAGATCTATTTCAGGCCTTAGAAATAAGATGTGGAGAGATGTTATAAAGTATCTTAGGGCAGTTGAAGAAGTATCAATAGATATGTGTAATGATATAAGATACTTGTGGGAGTCAGAAGCCGAGGCGGGTAAATTTCTTGTGAATTAGAAAAACTGAAAGTACATAACTGTTCAAATTTAGTGTGTTTAGGAGAGAAAGAAGAGGATGATAATTTTGGGAGCAACCTCCTATCATCTCTTAGGATGTTGGAAGTTTACTCTTGTGAGAGCATGGAGCATTGTTATTATCCAAATAGCATTAACATTGTGAGTTTGAGCATAAGTTGTTGTAGTTCAATTACACATGTTTCCTTCCCACCAATAGCAAAACAAGAAGGTGGGCAGAAGCTCAAGAGACTTGATATATTTGGTTGTAACAGACTAATGGAAAACATAAACAGCACAAGCATGCCAATGCTTGAGCGGGTGTATATTTCTAGTTGGATAAATGTAAAATCAATCGTTCAATTGAGTAACTTCATTCACCTCACTCATTTGATCATATCTGGTTGTCCAAGTATTGAGTCATTTCCAGACCTTCAGCTATCTAACCTCATCTTTTTGTCAATGGAATATTGTGAAAGACTGAAGTCATTTCCAGAGCTATCGAATCTCATCTTGTTAAACCGTTTGAGAATTAGAAATTGTCAAAGTATTGCTGCTTCCTTTCCTTGTAAGCTTTGGCCTCCAAAATTGTGTTTCCTTGAAATAGGGAGGTTGAAGAAGCCTATCCTAGAGTGGGGTTCTCAAAAATTTCCAGCTTCCCTTGTTAGCCTAAGGGTATTCGGTGAACCACTTGTGCATAATTTTAGCCAATTATCCGACCTTTTCCCTTCTTCTCTTACTCGACTTGAGATAACAGAATTCGATAAATTGGAATCACTTTCAATGGGACTCCAACAACTCACATCCCTTCAACATCTCATCATTGGACATTGCCCAAAGATGATGCAACTACCAGAAGCACTATTGCCTTCCCTTTTAAGCTTGATAATCTATGGATGCCCAAATCTTGAAGAAAAGTGTGATGGAAGAGGCTCTCACTACTGGCCCCTCATCTCTCACATCCCATGCATCATCATAAGAGACTATTAAGGGTACTTGTTTATTAAATATCCTCTAATTTACATATGCATAATATAATATACTTGTTTTCTCCAATAAATAGAAGAGTTAATGTATATAGTAACCATAGTTTTACCCATTTTATTAAGAGTATTGTTATTGTTCATTTGGTCTCTTTCATTACAATCATCTAAGGCTGTCAAACATTTCATATTCTGTTAAATAAGTGATTCAGAAGGAAGATTCAACCTTACTTTCATGGAACCAATTAATCTTCACCTGTTTACTGTCACTCAGAGAGTTAAGTGGATGGAAGTCAATTTTGACACAATCGAATACGATTCTTTTTATTTTATATATTTGTGAAATCGTTGCAAATACAGATCTTATATATTGATATCTTCTTCACCTGTAAAGTTCTTTTATTTTGTACAGCGTTTGATTGAAGTTATGTCTTAATCTCATGTTTTCTTTTCTTACTCTTTCTTTTTCTTTTTGCTGTTTCTTGAAGAAATTTTAGAAATTTCATAAAAAAAACATGGCCTTTCAACTTGAAAATTATACCACTGATTTGATTTTGCAAGACATTAAAATCAAACATTTTTGAAAATTGGATAAGAAGTTTCAATTAAGTGGGAACAACCGAATATCTTGTATGTTACAACTAAATTTGCAGCAATCTTCAACCATCACACCCTAAAGGATCCTCTGGATGTTGGAATAATCATAGATGATGGGGACAAGTGGCGAGAACAAAAAAAGGGCTCAAGCTATGAATTCTCAACAATAGTATTGAGAGATTTTAGCAGTGCAGCAAAACTCACCGCCTCACGCATACATTGGCTGAATCAGAAAATAACAATAAAAGTCTACATATAAGTGTGAGTTCCTTTAAGTCAACAACATTTGGCCATCCTATAATATTACAACAACATGTTTTGATTATTGGTACTCAACTATTCCTGATATAACAAAAGATATGTTCATGAAAGCACAATTTGACATAAATTTTCACTGTTGATTTTGGTGATTGATCTTGACAGCCTGTGTGGTTCAAGCGAAGAAGGTCTTAGTAACATCAGATACTTTTCCCAAGTTAAAGGACAATATGATTTTTCGATCAATAAGCAGATACTTTTCCCACAATAAAAAAATATGAACGCAAAAAATGAATGGATTGAATAACGAGTCAAAACAAGTGCAAGTTTAGAAGGTTCTAATCATTTTAGTTATGTTAAATATCCTTCAGCCCATTTGTACTGTTGTTCCTATACTTTTTAGCTTTGGAAAATGTAAATTACATATAGAAAAAGGTCATTCAAAATATCATAGAATTAAATTACATATATTCATATATATATCGATATATACATCTACACATACACACACATATTGATATTGGTTGAGCCAATAGTACCATACTTTGTTTATTATTTATATATAATGAGTATAAATAACATTTGGTGTTGCTTTTTAGTTGAATTTTTTGGTCTAACCCATTTGACCCGTTAGATATAACATGCCTTACCCACATTAACCATCACATACGTAAATGAGTTGAAATTGTCGTATCGAGTACAGACTCACTCTTGGTATCAAACTATTAAAAATTGACTCGTTCTTCAATATTTCCAGAATAGTTTGACAACTAGGATAGAAATGCAGCAAGATCCAAATCATCTTGAATGTCAAAACTTGTTTTTGTAACACTGTTTTTAGTTTGAACTTGAAAAGAAATATGTTTGTCCATTAATATCAAAGTGTATTGTTTGACCCTTCAATTTCTAAAAATGTAGCTGAAGAAAGAAGACATTCTATCAAAGACAAATTAATGTCTCAAAATTAGAGGAATTTGCAAATAGTGTCGGTAAAGGAAGCTTAGAGGCGAACACTCATGATATTGCTGCTGATATGCTTACCAAGGTAGAGATTGTAAAGAGTAATATGAAAGTCAACTGAAGTCAAACATTAAGGGTTGTATAGTCTTTGTGTAATGGGTTGTTAAGTTTTTGTTAAGTCTGTTTAACTACCAACTAATTGTTGGTTAGAATAATCGTGTGATATGAGTATCAAAGGGAAAGAGATTAAGACGTTGGTCGCTGATTCAACATGTACTTTTCATCTTCTTCTTTCTTACTTGTTGTAAGTTCTTTGTAAACCATAACTTTTCCAATTGTTGTTGATTCAATTCGTTTCTATTGTTCGGATTTAAATTTTTTTCAAAAGATTTGGGTAATATTATTATCCTACAACTTAAGTATATCATATACATGCATTTTCTAAAAAAACATAGCATATATTTGTAACACAAGTACTCATGGTATGAATGACTAACATCTCATTATAGTTGTTCTAAGATTCAAACTGCGATGCACTCACTAGAATTCTCGTGGCTTTACGTATGTTGTAAGGAGGCTAACACGTGGCGTTGAAGCCCATATCCCTAATGCTTCAATGGGTTCTCAGCAAAATACTCTCTTTACACATGTTTACTAAAGACTCACTACAAGGTTAATAATAAAAATCTACTGAAGAGGAATATCAACTTGAAAATCAATTTGGAGGTAAATCTTGTCTTGATCTCACTCTCCGCAAATCTTATTATATGAGTGGATTTTTTATGGGTATGTTCGCTTGTTGGTTTATATTGTAAAGATTTATTCAAGAGCCATCTAAAAAATCTTAAACTTAAGGATTCATGGGTTTGTTTGTAATTGCATTGGGGAAGTGGATCATGTGACTTCAAGAATTGAAATTAAAATCAAACAGATAAGTAGTTAATTAGATCCACCAAAAAGCTTGTAGCTAAATGTTACCAAAGTGTTTAAATAGTGGTATTCCTCTCAAGTGGTTATAGTTCATTTGTCATCCAACAACATACATAAATTGATGTTTACACATCTTTCCAGAGCATCCAATGTGGTGAGTGACTAAGTGTAATTCTCTCGGGTAAAATGCCTTTTTTTCAATCAATTATTTCTCATCTTCATATTTCCACCAACCAATAAACCTAGATAAGTGAACAAGATGCAATCTTATTTGCAACTAAAGACATGTGCTTTTATTTTTGCCTTAGTCACCTCAACGCTGATGACATATTTGATTTTTAGAGATTAATCTTTAATCCCGAGCATAAATTATCCTGAGCATTTTTTAAACTTTAACTTAAACCAATCTCTCATGGCCTTATCATATGCGTACAACAAATGAGACAAAGTGGGCCCTAGATTTGATAATTTGAGCCTGTGAAAAATTCAAAATCACGGGCTTTGTTTATAAAGCTTGTGAAAGTTTTCATGACAATCATTAATAGAAATGGAGATAATAGATCTCTTTCCCTAAGGGCATACTAATATTAGAACTCAAATGTATGCGAACCATCACTAAAACCGGTGATTTTGCTTATGATAGAATTCTTTTAATCCAAGCACACATGAAAATATGTTGTTATAAACAGGTTAACAAAGTTGTATGCAATGAGAAGACTAAAATTGAAATCTTTTACCAACATCAAAATAATGTCTTACAAAGAGAACGAGAGTAAACTAAAAGAACCCAACAACAATACAATAAAGTGGGAAATATCCTATAGCTTGAACCATCAATCTTTCGATAACAACTTCCAACAAGATAAGGAATTTGTTTCATTTTCTTAAAGAATATTTTCACAGAAGTAATAAATTGAAACAACAATAATATTTTCACAAAAATAAACAAATTGTTAATGGTTTAATTTGCATAAACATGGACGGTTGGATATGATTAAAGAAGTAGATGAATTAGTTATTCCTTCATGTTTGGTAGTTGTTATGTCTATTAAAAACACCCATTTTCATAAATATTTTTAAAATCATTTATTATAATAAATATTTTTTCTCGCTACATCTTTTAGGAGAAAACTCGTTTTCTTCTAGTTTTGTGTACAAGTTAAAGTTTTGTGAAAAAATAAATCGTTATCGATTGAAAATAAAAAGTAATTAGCACATTCCAATTGTGTAAAAACTACCCTCCTCATATATAGGCTCAAAAGTCAAAATCCCGTCCATAAATCCCCAAATAAACAATCAAAGGCTCTGATTTTTTGCCTCCATCCTCCAATCAAAACCCTAAAATCACCCTCCCAATCACATAGATTCTACTCGTGGAGAAAACCCTAATTTTTTACAGAGTTTAACCCTTTGAATATTACCTTTTTTGATTTTCATGATCTGTAATAAGTCATCACTTTGAATATTCATCAGCATCATCATTTCAATAAAGCCCTTCAAAATCATTGTTCTTCTCATCATTTGGTCCACCACTCTGTTTGTTTCTCTCCTCATTCACACCTTCTTTTTGCAATCAAACTTTAGAATCAAGAAAACCCACAAAAGCAAGCATTCATCCATTCAATCAACTGCAAATTTTGGGGAAGAACACAACAACAACAACAACAACAATACCCTTTTCAACCCCTTTGTTCTTCTTCATCAATCATCAATTTCCTCCAAAAGATTTGGACCATTCCTCAAATCTTGAAAAAAACCACATTTTTATCTCAGATTTGTTCAAACCCTAACCAATTTCAAGAAAATCAAACCTACAACGATTGGGTGTTTCCCATTTCAAGATTTTCTTGATCACCATGAAGTCATCTCATCTTGATAATATCCCATCAACACCAGGGAAGTTCAAGATGGAAAAACCCAATTATTATTACAGATTCAGATGGCATTATTCTCATCTAGCAAAGCTCGCATTTTGGACGTTCATTTTCTTCACATTAATCTTCATCATCTTCTTCAAATCATCATCATCATCATCATCATCGCCATTAGATCTCTCAAGAAGATCCTTAAAGACCCGATCTTGGGGCGGATCCAATTGGGAAAAACGGGTCAAATCATCCTCCAAGATCCGATCAAAAACCGGGTTCTCCGTACTTGTCACCGGCGCCGCCGGGTTCGTCGGAACCCACGTCAGCGCCGCCCTGAAACGCCGTGGTGACGGTGTTCTAGGGTTAGATAACTTCAACGATTATTATGATCCTACACTCAAAAGGGCTCGTCAATCTTTGTTAGAAAGAAGTGGGATTTTCATTGTTGAAGGTGACATAAACGACGCCGTTTTGCTCAAGAAACTCTTTGAGTTGGTTCATTTTACTCATGTGATGCATTTAGCTGCACAAGCAGGTGTTAGATATGCAATGAAGAACCCTAAATCTTATGTTGATAGCAACATTGCTGGTTTTGTTAATATTCTTGAAGTCTGCAAATCTGCAAACCCACAGCCTGCAATTGTTTGGGCATCTTCTAGTTCTGTTTATGGGCTAAACACAAAAGTACCCTTTTCGGAAAAGGACCGAACGGACCAGCCCGCGAGCCTATACGCTGCTAGTAAGAAGGCGGGTGAAGAGATCGCGCATACGTATAATCACATCTATGGTTTATCTCTAACGGGTCTAAGGTTCTTTACAGTTTATGGGCCATGGGGTAGACCTGATATGGCTTATTTCTTCTTTACTAAAGATATCTTGAAGGGGAAATCGATTCCCATTTTCGAATCGGGTAATCATGGGACTGTGGCGCGTGATTTTACGTATATTGATGATATTGTGAAGGGTTGTTTGGGTGCTTTAGACACTGCTGAGAAGAGTACAGGAAGTGGTGGGAAGAAGAAAGGGGCTGCACAGTTAGGATTTTTAACTTGGGGAATACTTCGCCTGTGCCTGTGTCGAATCTCGTTAGCATTTTGGAGAAATTGTGAAGGTGAAAGCGAAAAGGCGTGTGATGAAGCTGCCGAGAAACGGTGATGTTCCATTTACACATGCGAATATTAGTCTGGCGCAGAGAGAGTTTGGGTATAAGCCAACGACGGATCTGCAAACGGGGTTGAAGAAGTTTGTTAGATGGTACGAGAGTTATTATGGTTCGGGAAAGAAGAGTGATCACTGAGGCGCGTAAAAGCACATTGATGAGAGTTGTGGTGAACTTGTTCTTGGATTATAATTCGTTTTTATGTCTTTACATGATTGTTACGTTGATCGTCTCGAAAACAAGTTATTTTGTTTTCAAGCATTGGAAAGAGGGATCTCACACGATGAACAAGTTTTCTTTTTTATTGATTTAGTTTTTGCAGTTTAATGATCGTTGATGTGTATCGAAAAGAGCTTATGTTCTTATTAACCATTCGAATGTAATTTATTGTAGCATTATTATTATTATTTTGGATTCATGGCTAATAGAGCAAATGTTGGACTTGTGTCATTTCATGGAGTTCAAATCAATAAAACCAAAGCATACAAGACTTTGGCACAAATGTCATATAAAACACCAAACCGTCACAAAAACTTGATCGCTAACTATGATCAATTCGTGAAAGCGTAACTAATGTACATTTCATGTGAACCGTACACATAATTCATACTGCAACTTCATCAAACCTCAATTAGTCTAACGTACAGAAACGTGCTTCATCCACTCCCATAACCATATTCTTACTTTTGTATCCTGAACTGCTGCTGCTTATACCCGACACCCGAAATCAGTTGTAACCAGTTTGATGTATACAATAAATGAAGAAAAATGTTTAGTTGTCGTGTCGTGTTTTAGAACTCTTGGGAGTCCAAATCCGGCTTTGACGGGTACTCGAGACCCTGAAGTGCGGCATTCTACGTAGATCTTCTTCACTGTAAGCCGGGATGAACCAGTATCTTTCAACTGTCCCAAATACCTGAAATATTCACTGGATTTTAAGCTAAAAGGCGATAGAACTAAAGCGCGAACAAAAGTGGCAAAAATGCCAGGCTTGATTATTAGTAGCCGTGTTTGACCCGTTACCCGACCCGATCAGCCCATTTTGCGGGCTTGTTAAAGATAATAAGATTATTAACTACTTAACTAGACAGAAATTAGTTACAAATGTCGAAGTATAATAACTTTTTAAGCAATAGTTACATAGCATTGAAGATAACAGTAGATTACCTGTTCAAAGTTCTTCTTTCGACCAAGATCGTATCGCCATTTTGGACTCGTTTTCTTCTCGTACGCCTAACAAACAAGAGATCGATTCGGATTCAAAAACAGATACAAGTAACTTTTAGATTGAACTTTATAGAGACAAGAAATTGATACCTCAATTGTTGTCGTGTTGCCAGAAACAAGCGACGCGTGCATGATCAAGAACCCGAAAACACTTAAAGCAAAAGCCAAGTTCAAAACTTAAAAAAAACGAAAGAATAAGTTAAAAAGGTGAAACAAAAGATAACAAAATGAAAGGAATATAGCTGTAAATATATGATTTCAATAGATCATACCAAAGGCAAGAAAAGTGGTTGCTAGAGTGCTCGGGGACCCAGCAATCTCCCCGTCACTAAAAAATGCTAAGAAATACGGTAACAAGGATAAAGTTACAAGTGTTGTCTCGAGAAGGGTATAGAACTGCATCAAACAACAACGTAAAAACACATTAAAAGTGATTACAAGATAAACTAGTATAAGGATTAGCGTTTGGATGTCTATATCATATACAGCCCGAGTCCCTCTTGGCCCAAACCCATTTTCACCGATTAGCTGACCCGACCCAATCATTTTTCAAGGTTTATCTAAACGTTAATTCCAATAAGATAATTATGTAAAAGAAAAGCAGAGGACATACCAGGAAGAGAAGAAGTACTTGTAGTTTAGTGCACCAACACAGTTAACAACCCACACGCAATGATGGTCCATTTTTAGCACACATCTTCCACCTAAGATCGACAAGAAAACATATATACTTTTATTCAAAACCCTAAGAGAAGATATGAACTTATCAATAGACGATCGTGTCATGTCATTATGCTGACCTTATATAACAAAGTTAATAACTTTGTTCATAATCACAACATGATGCTTAATTAAGTAGCACAATGATAGAATTGAACTCACAAAACCCTATCTAAATCATCATGTAGATGTCATGTAGCAAAAAATATATATGTAACAAACTGTTTATTATTTCCATTTAATATTGCAAAATGGTTTTTTTTTCTGCTACCAAAGTAAAGAAAAAAGATTTGAACTTACAAACAGAACAATGGTGACAGCGAGGAGGCTTTATATGGTTACACTTTCGACAATAACGGATTCTTGTATTTGAAGGTTCAGGTGTGGTCAATGAACTGAACTCAGATCCAGTCAACCGGTCAACATCCCCTCTTTCCTCGTCTACCATTGGTCTATAATTAGGTGGCACACTACCAGGGTCCGTGAGAACCACAGAGAAATAACTCCATAGTAGCATCACCAACTGCATTCACATGATAACCAAAAAGATAATAACATTGAAAATTGTAAAGATGTCAATAGTGAATAATCAAACAACAATTGTTGTAGGTATACAATATAATCAAAGAAATTGCAATAAGTAGCAATGCACCTTCACTTCGTATCCAATTTTGTCATTTAACTTCTAAAATCGTTACTAAAATGTTTCATCGGCATATTATAGACACCTTAAGTCAAATGAACAAATATTGTCCATTTTGAGAAGTACAACGGAATTAGTAATGACTGTTAAAGTTCATTGAATAATAACTAAGGAATAATGAAAAAATGTCTTAGTAAGTTGGTATATTGGTATTCATTACACTTTGCCTAACAATAACCTATAAAACCATGATCTTTCGCACATAATTAAGTCACATTTTACTAAAATAAAGATCAAGAATACAAAGATAATCCAAAGTTCGTATCTTTATGACCCATGAAGTTAAAAAATTTACTTTTCACAAACAAGGGCGTCAATCAAGAACATGATGCTTTCCATATGGTCAATCTCAGTTTGTTTTACTAAATTCAAAACTAAAACCTTAGTAAACTAAAAACACACATGTTAAGGAATTAAACATACAAGCCAGACCCCAAATTCTTAAATTTAACACCCCCATTTTGTTAAAAACCAGGAAGTAAATAATAAAAAAATTACCAGGTTCTGAAATATGAGGAAAGTATCAAAGGGAAATTGATGAATCAAAACAATAGACAGACAAAACAATGGATAACAGGTTTTGGGGGCGTTTGGATGCCCGATTTCAAAGCGATTAACTGGTTATAGTGGTAACATGAAGAATCATAATCAGATAATAAGTTGTTTAAAGTAACAGACACTTAGGTAAGATTACATTTAGCTCAATAACTTCTTTTACAGCTTTTTATGGGTTCAGCCTTAATATACTCAAATCAAGTAAATGGGAATTGGGAGCTACAATTACATCTTTCTTTACTAGAAAAATGAAAATTTGTAACTGACTTCAACATCTACAACTACATCATTTATAATCCCTACTTCTGTGTTGCAGAAAAACTTCTTAAACTATCAAAAAACTGATGCATATTGATCAAAACATGATCTTTAGCACATACTCAAATCAAATTTCACTATACCAGAATCAAGAACACATACAAAAGATCATCAAATTATGATTTGGGTAGCTAAAATTTCCCAGTTTGGGTATCGATTCACATCACAACCTCTTGCATAAGATCAAACTCACTTTAATTCACCAAACATATAGCTAAAAATCCCAAACAAAACCTTCAATTCAACATTCAAAGAAAAAATTAAACCAAAACTTCAACTTGAAACAATATTATTACCAGTGCATGAAACATGATCAAGACAGCAAATGCGATGAACGAATCAAGACCACCGGATGTCAAAGCAGGTCCATAGATAGACAAAACGACAGCGTAATAAGACACACCAACAACACCAAGAACCAACAAGATCATGATCGAACCTAACCCTCTAAGTGCCGTACAGAATTTGAACACATTCCAAGCCATCCCAACTCCAGATCTATACATAACACTCTTCAAAATCTACCAAGAACATAAACAAAGAATTCAATAAAATAAAGGCTCGATCTTTATGGTTCTTTTTCAATGTGTGCGTTTGAATATGTGTGAATCTTGAGATGTGGGATTGTGAGATTTGTGGGGATGTTCTTGTTTTTGATTCTTTTGGTTTTTGGGATTTTGATTTTGGTGTAAAGGGTTTATGATTTTGAGGTTAGAAGCTGTGAATCCATGGTGGAAAGAGGAAAGAGAAGAGGAGGTAAGACCGATGGCTTTTTCTTGAAGGGTGTTTGATAGATAGATAGACAGATTAATGAAGGTAAAATACTGAAATTAGTAGTAAAGTTTTATTTGTTGTATTAAATATAGATAAAGTTGTGTACTATTCATTCCATTCTAGATGAATGCTCACTCAACAAGGCTAGGATACAATTAGATTATTGATTTGGTTTTTGGGTTGTTTTTTTTTACAAAATGAATTACATACAAGTAGTTTTCTGAATTTGAACTGGTTTAATTTTTGACAAAATAGATCGAATTCGACGCCATAGTTTAATTTCAATTTTGTTTTTTAAATTATCAACATTCTAGTCGAATACTAAGATAATACATAAATGCTCACAAACATTTTAATTAAGAATATCTCATTTACAACATATTAATCTATGAGGATTATGCTTATCTAAAAACCTCTCTTTAAAACCTCATAAACACTCGGAAATAATTAACAACAAAAGAAGACATTTAATGTGAAGTTTTACAAAATATTATGTTTACACAAACACAAATACATTCTTTTTTTTTCTTTTTATGATTGTCCTAAGAAAATGTATTTGTGTAGGAATAGATCAACAAGCCACTTTGACTTTTACTAATGAATTGACAATGTGTAAGTTGGCGTAAAAGACACCGAATTTTCCTTTGATTAATTCAACTTCCTTTATTTTACTCTTTATCTTTTGATTAATTCAACATCCCTTAGTTTGGATTGTAGAGTATTAAAAGCAATATAGGATAGCACGAGTAACATATTTTAGTGAATCTAAATGTTGATTTCATACCAACACAATGTTTTGTGAAAATAGATCTTTCATGGTATATTGATTAAAAAACAAATAAGGTTTGGAGAATATTTCAAATGATTACTTGTTAGGTGTTTAATCAAAGCTTATATCAAGTCAAATTTTAGACTATATGGGTTTATAAACTACAAATATTACACATAATGATTCGTATGTTTGTTTGTATGTATGTGTTTTAAAATTCACAAACATGCTGAACCTTTTTAATATACTAGTGTAATAAAAAGTTGTTATATAATATAACATGAAAAGAAAAGGATGTGTAGGCATGATATTAAAAGACTAAGGGTAGACGGTATGATGACTAGACAAATGCCCTGATAAAGATGACTCACGGTGCGAAAACCACGCATCTTTTTTTTGTCTATGCCTGGCGAATTTTGACCATGATTCACCAGTACCACCACCAACTTTTTGAAACTGTTTTTATATAAAAAGATGAAAACGGGAAAATTCAGAACGAAACCACATAACACAGGGAAAAACTAAGAAAAATGAGAAGCTGATGCGGTACTAATATATCAAATAGAAAAAAGGAGAAAATGAGACGGTTGCCAATAACCTAAGTGAACAAATAATAGCACGTCAACAATGGATTGCTAGGTCAATTTCTTTTCTAAAATAGTCCTATGAGAGTTATTTATTTTCAACATTTCAAGGCACAAATTATTGGATAAATTAACTTCTAGTCTTCCACTTATAACAATATGAATTACAAGAGAGGCTTCATGGTTGATGCAAGATTGCATGACAAGCCCGTTATCATAAACATTTAAAACAAGGTTGTCACATGTTGAAGCCAATAACCTAGAAAATTTGATCGTTGAAGAGTAGGTGTTGAACTAGATAGTTCGTGAAGGGACCAAAATACGATTTAAGAAAAGGATAAAGCTTAAATCGGATTAAATGGTTGTATCACTTTTACAATATGTTGATAAGATGATGCCTTTGGCGCCTGGCGAACAAAGTAAACAGAATACTCGACCCATGTCTGAAATAAAGATTTGAGAGGAGTGAGATCAAAACAAACATTAGTTCTATCATGTTAGGATTTGATGGTTGTGTAACGACATGATCGTCACTACTACGAAGGCAGGGTCCAAGCACACAGAACATCAGCAGGGGTCATGCTTTTCACGTACCGCTTTAGAGAAGAAGTAACAAACTCGTATACCAGAAAATCATGAAATATCATGAGTTTTAGCTATTTAGCCCAAGTATGTCTTTTGTAAGTTTCCTAATGCACTCTTGCTTTTGAGAAAAATTGTCTCTTTTGATAGCATGTTAATAATACATTCTGAATCTAAGAGAAATCTTCATACTTCATACCTCAAAATTTTAATTTCATTGGACTCGCATCATGTATAAAAACTCTTTTTAACTTGTTCTCAAAAGGCATCAGGCTTATACCGAACATAAGAAAACGGACACTTCTCTTTACCAAAAGGGAGATAAAAGAAAGCATTCAAGTGAATCATTCAACACAATAAATTCATGAACAGAAGGTTTCATGTGATTATAAATCCAAGATCTTTAATATTCAAAGTATTAAACCCACTTTTAATATAATAAAGTTTTAAGCTTGATTGATGAAAGGGACTGACAAGATAACAAATTCACAAACTTCAGAAAGCTTGTCTGGTAACTAATCTCTGCGCAGTTGTTCAGTTTCACGGCGAACGCCTTTTGCATTTAGGATTATAATTTCAACACTGTCTCCCTGCATGATGTAAATTAAAGAATGCATTAGGATCAGAAATAGTAGTTGGGGTTGTGCAATTTAAACACAACTTTGTTTTAACAGGCTCATGGAATATGATCCAGTCATGTAAATGAGCTGATTGATCGAAGAACATATTTTTTAAATTTGGAAATTAGTTTATTTATTTATTACTTATTACTAAGATGGACTTTCATTATGAACTTACAGTGTAAATATCTCTTTCTGTTGCTGATGAGAAACAGGTCTTCACCAAATCAACAGCTTCAGCCTCTGAAAGTGGTGTAACAGCATCCTGTGCACCGATAAAAGTAGTAAAACATGCAAGTTAAGTGGTTGAGAAAAAAAAACATATTTTGACCAGCGTAGACTTCTAATTTAAAAAAAATGTAATTGTTGTGGTCGAACTTCAGCAATTTTTTCTCTGTGATTAAATTCCTAACTGTGACTAGCTCCCTGAATGCACTTGTAGAAGAAAAATTGTATCATTTTGCTGACATGGCTATTCTAAACTCTCGAGGGTTTTGTTTCTAACAGGTATGGTCCTTTTCTTGTCCGTATAAGATGCCATGTGACAGGGTCATCAGCTAAAGAAATATGTGTGAAGTTGTAGGTATCAAGTAAACAATTTCCATCAGATCTTGGATAGACAACCATGGTAATGGTGCACTAATCAGATCAACTAAATCATCTAAATCTAAACCACAGTGATTAAACCGCTAAAGTTGGAAAACCGCATTAAGATGGGTTTGCTTCTGCTGAACTACATGAAAGATAGATACACACACATGTGTGTTACAGGTGGCCATTTCAACCATTTACTTGCAAACAAAATGATTCATTTTAGGTTCTATTTCTAATGGGTCAAATGGGTACATTAAAAATACTAGGAAAAGATAGCAAGTCAAGTTGCTCGATGTGCGTCGTTAATGCATACAACCTACTAATGCAGCTTTTGTAATCACATTTAACAGACAAATTACTTTAAAAAAACTAACAAGCTTTTTGGTGCCAACTCAGCCTAATAAATAAATTGCCAGTTGACCAACATGCAGAACCTGTTCATTTTTCCACCTTGAGTGTGTGTGTGTGTGTGTGTGAGAGAGAGAGAGAGATAGTCTAATCCACACCTTTGCAGGTAGCAGAAGAGGGCTTGGGGATTTAAGCTGATTGTCCAGGAATGGAGTGATGAGTGTGGCACCAGAACCTTGAGCACTGTATCCAACCCTCTCATAGGATCCAACAGCATCATATGTGAAAACACATCCCTTCCCTTAAGGTATACAAATGAATTTTGTTACTATATATTTCAATAAATTACTTCACCAAACCGTATATCCAGATATACCTTCACTATCAAGGCCACCTAAAACATTGAAGGCATAATAAGGGAAGAAACGCTTGTAGTAGAGGGTGTTAGAGAGAAGCTGAGCCATAGCAGGGCAACTCATTTGTTTGTTGTGCTGGTGTTGATAAATCTGCAATATGAAAAATAGAAGACAACAAGCTTGTAGAAACTCAGAAAAAAGAAACATAATATGAACAAATACTAGAAACAAAGAATCCAAAGGAATCTTACCAGATGTCTAGAAGACAGAACCTTTTGAAGTGCTTTCACATCAGCTTGGAAACCCGAAGAAGCCATGAAGCTCTTGTCCGCTCTGAAAGTAATATTTTGAACAAATTTAAATGTTTGTTATTCGATTCAGCCCAAACCAAATGAGAACATAAACAAGCAACCGTTTTTAACTAATGTTCAAAGATGTGCATGCTTTATAATATCAAAGATAAGGGAACCAATCAACCAAAACAACACTATTCTGTTTGGATAGCGACCATCTTACGAAAACAACAATGCAATGTAACTACATACCCCACAGATTATGTGTTGAGGATGCAGATAATTTTATTAATCAATTCACAAACATTTTCCATCACCAAAAGATTGCTCCATAATCATAAGGCATCTAAATAAGGTTACCAAAAATCTATGAATAAAAAAGGAAACCATCTCTATGAACAAATCTGCATACCACTCAAAAATAAGATCGCCCTTGCAATACCAAAATCTGATATCTTCGACAGGCTTTAGTTCGATTCAACGCCAAACAAAAGAACCACCAAAGTGAAAAAAGAAATAATAATAATAAAGATTTCATTTGATACAAATACAAGAGCATGAAGAATTTAGCCCCCAAGTAGAATGGTAAAGGACCCCTAACAACTTCCACCAAGAATCTTGAATACAAAATTTCCATCCTCCATGCAACAATGCCTACAAGTTTACCTTTCTGGGTCTAGACCAAAATGTTCATAACCAACCAAATACCTCAATTCAAGCATTGGATATCTGACTTCATAGGTGACTATTTGTGAGTGTGTTCGATTACTTAAAGATAGAGCAGGTTCTTCATGTACTCCACAAAGACTAGGTTAAAGGAAACTGATTATCAAGCTACATGTAAAATCACCTAACTACCACTATTTTTTAATCATGTCTAGGTTAAAGACTAGGTTAAAGGAAACTGATTATCAAGCTACATGTAAAATCACCTAACTACCTCTATTTTTAATCATGTCTAAAGAACAAGCACTGAACATTTTCTTAACATCTGTAAAATGCAAATTCTACACTGAGATAAATTGAGCAAAAAAATATCACACATTTACGTCTTTATCCACAACTAAAGCTAAAAAGTTCTGAATTTTCGAACATCCACAAACCCCAAGCCCTAAGCGCGAACCAAATTTCCAATCACACACAATCAATCAACAGAAGAATAAAAGTTAACATTAGAAACCAACACAAACTACAAACACAATTAAACAACCAAAAAATTCCACAATAACTATAACGAAACGGATCATACAATTTACAGATTTTGGAGTAATCTCGGGTGAGAATACTGTAACCAGTGGACATCCGAGTATCCGCAGCAATCACACAATAATCCGCACCAGCAATCGCCACACAAGTTCTGCAACAATACACATAGAAACACACAATCAGAAATCGAGAAACTCATACGTAGATCTTGAAGGATGAATGGATCGATTAAGGGCTTAAGGATTAAGTACCCTCCATTGTTGTCGTATGGAGACCAATTAGCGTGTTCCTTCGGCATGAAGATGAAATTGATGATGATAATGGGGTTTTGGTGTTAAGATAAATCACAAAGCTCACTGTGTGTTTGTGTGTGAAGAAGAACACTTTTCGACTCTTTTGTTCTTCGATTTCTTTTCTATCAAGAAAACATGAAAATTACAAAGGGGGAACTGGTTTGCTGTTTAGTCCCTCAAGTTTAAGGTGAATTATTTTGTATATGTTTTACAAAAAAAAATTAATCGGTCACTCATACGCTCAATAATTATTCAAACGTCTTTTTATTTGTGATGAGATTTGAGCATTGAATCACTTTGAAAGAGATATTTATTTACATATCTTGATACTGCTGGACGATAGATCGTCTGATAAAAGTTCAAATAAATTTATTGAAAAGCTTAAGATGTAGTTCATTTATGTTTAATCCTACCGGTCAAACAAATTTTCATTAAAAATATGAAATGTTCATGTGAAGTTTGTGTTATAAAACAAATATTTAAAGATTTGTAACTTAAATTTCATGTTTCGAATACTATTATCTAATTAAGAGTTAAATAAAACATGTCAAGACAAATTGTCTATCTATTAAAAGATGAAAGAAATAAACAATATCATACAACACTTTACGCATGATTGTACGAGACAGAACTACTAAATATAGGATATTTGTTTTTAAATCATGACAGATGTCATCTTTGGATATAGATGTTGGGAGGTCAAGATAATGTCAATCTTTATTCTGCCAACATTTACGTTTATATAAACGGAATCAACACCAGTTACAAATAGCTGGTAGAATTTTGGCACATGAATTCTAACTTATTATAAGGTAAATAAGGCTTCAAAAGTATAATTAAACCTACAAAAAGATCATTAAAGAAACTAAACTCATCCTTAGATGTATTTAAAATAGGGTGTGAAAGTAGAAAACATAAAAAACTTAAGGTATCAAAATACAAGTACAAGCACACATAAGATTCATAAAAGTAAAGTAAATAATAAACCCAAATCGTTTAGATAGCAGTCAAACTCTATATTAAAATGGGGCATGTTTCTTTTAGCAACTTTAACTACAAGTGTTTAACAGTTCGGTTTATGGTTTATTCGGTTATAAAAAAAATCTCGAGTCTAACGATAATCGAACCGAATGAAAACAATGGAAAATGTTAGATGTCTTTTTAGCTCCAACTAGCAAGTAAAAAAAAGTTGTAATTTTCATTGGAGACTGAAAAATAATAATAATGCTAAACATATTTAAAGGAAAACATACAAAGTTACCTACTTAAGTTCACATATTTCTCCCTCAAGTATTTTAATTTTACATTAACATTGTTATAAAAGCAACAACAACACAACATCTTCTTTCCCCAAAATTACCTAAATGTCCTTATACAAACTACAACTAAAATCAGCAAAAAGAAGAGCCATGGTTAACTTCAATCTTCCCTCAAGGACACATTCATGTCCGTTGCGGTCCTCCTCCAGTCATGCACCGTCACAGTTGGGGTGTGGTCCAGGTGCCGGAAATTAGGGGCAGGGGTAGAATTGGTACTTCCACCGGTGGGACTTTCTTGGCTTTCTTCATTGAAGTTCTGCTGGTCTATACTTGTAGCTGCGGGTGGCGTAGGGTGCGCTACTGGAGTCGAGAGTTTAATGGTGTTTTCGTGTTTTCGCGGTTTAGGCCCAACTGCATTTCCCACATCAGGTAGAAAACTGGCCACAACAACCTGAGATTTACATAATGTGAGTATTGACAAAAGCAAATGGTATGCTTTGACTTCAGATGTCAAATCTGTTATGTATAAGAAACTTAAATGGTATGCTTTGACTTCAGATGTCAAATCTGTTGTGTAAGAAACTTTTAGACAAAATATGTGTCGGGTCAACCAACCAAATGTTTTGACCTAAACACATTTTGCCACCTCTATTGATGATTAAATTGTTTCCAAATTTTCACCAAACATGTATCAGTTTTCATTTTTAAGACTCCTTGTCTGACCTTAAAAAGTCAAATGGTGTACCTGAACAGGACCAGCTGCAGTTAGAAGTCCACCAAGCAGACCGCCAACTACACGACCATCAGGCTAGATAAAGCTATGCTCATGCCACCTTCTCTTGATGATATTCCTCCAACCTGCCCAGGTGTGAAGGATCCAGACAATGAAAGGATTTCAAATCTTCCCTGTGACATACAGTTGCACAAAAAGAAGAATCAGATATTATATAGCGGGCTATTTCTAAAATAAAATAAAGTTACGAACCTCGTATGATACGGTGCCTCCTGATGAACTAGCCTGGCACAAAGTCACGTGTGAAATAATACCAAGTGCTGATAGAACACATATTGCCCGGGGCCCATATTTTGAAAATGAAATGATTTTAGATGTTACATCCTGAAAAAAGTGAATAGCAAGCATGATGCATTTTCATATCAACTAACATTGCAAGTGATTGATTGTTTGTTAAATGTCTTTAATACTTTTCAATGATAAGAAAGCAAGAGAATCTTATAGATGATGACTTATGGATATAACATCCAGTACAGATCCATTTTAAACGAAAACTATGAGAACTACGTATGTACTTGTGCCATTTGCATTAATTGTAATACATGATGCAGTTGTGTAACTGTTTTTCCTATTATCTTTCTAACTCCCGTTATAGTTTTCAAGCACTACGAACAAATAATTTAGGTGGTTCTTGTGGTTTTTATTTAATAACTGGTTATGTATTGAAGGCGTCAATATGGATATATGTCATATGTGCCAATTTAATTCAGAAGTGCCTACAAAAAAGATGATTGAATTTTTCATGGAATTTACGACGACCGAGGGGTAAAAAAACATACTTCGCCTGGATTAACAGTGACCATGTGAGGGGTAAAACTTCCACCAGAGGTAACTTGGTCCCCTGCCATGAAAACACAAGATATACATCAACATTTCCCAGTTTATACAATACCAAGTGAAGCAATACCATTTGGACTTTTACCTAAACTCATATTTGATCTCTCCAATAAATTCATTTTCCTTTTCTTCTTCTTCTCAGCCTGAAACTCACCACCAGTAGCTGCTTGTTCACCAAACTTTATATCAGAATAGCCACCAGAGGGTGGTGAAGACGCTGCCAGAGGCATTGGTGACAACGTCCGGCCACTCGCACCACCACTCACAGCCACTCCATCCGGTCCATACTTCCTCGGCCTACCCCTCTTCTTCTTTGACAAAGAAGAGGGTAGGCTGCCAGTAGCCGGAGAAAACCCAATGGGTCCCACCATCTGGCTAGGGTTTGCAGCTTGGGTGGGGCTATTAGTGCTAAGGGCCAATTGATTGCTTGATGGAGCCTCAGGTGCTTTTGTTTCAACTTCTGGCATCATATTTTCTCTCGATTCCATCATGATTAGTGAGTTACTACACACTAGATTGAAGAAATTACACACATTATGCTCAACAACAAATCAAAACTATGAAATATGCTCAAATAGTCAAACTTACTAAAATAATCGAAGAAACAAAAAAGAAAAATCTACTAGAACAAGCTTAAATACACAAACATCACAGTCAATAAGTCAATAACAAATCAAAACCATGAAAAATGCTCAAAACTGACGAAAAATTTCAAACAATTGATGAGATCGTTAACTAAACATAACACGCTTAAAATCACACAGAAACGATAGCAAAATCGAATCGAACTTAACAAAAATACAACTGATATCTATCACCGGAGCATAATAATCATGAATCCTGATAATGCATCGTATTTCACGAGATCAAAACCAAATGATTCCCTAAATTTATGATAACACCACCTAGAAAAACGAAAATTAGCTAAACGTAAAGAGAAATCACTTCAAAATTGCTTCGCATTACCTTCAAATCCTCCAAATCATAAACATGCAAAATAAACAAAATCATACAACAATTCTACAAATCACCGAAGGATTGCACATTTGTACTTACAGTTTAATCTTCGTCAAACGATCTTCCACCTGTTTACGTATGTAAGCAAAATCGCGTAACAACATGAACAAATTACACACAAACAATCAAAAAACGAAGAATCAAAGTGTTAACACTTTTAACAAAATTGAAAATCAAATACCTCAAATTAGTGTACCTTTTTTCCGATGAAGATGAAGAATTTCAGGAGGTTGTTTGTTATTGTTAGAGCAGAAGAACACACACTGAAATTCACTGAAATATGTGTGAAATCTTCAAACACATGCGTCTGATTGTGTTATTTCTCTTTCTATGAGATCAACAGTTAATTATTATTAAATTATTGAGGATAAATAATTAGGAAATCAATAAGATAAAAAGATAAAAGGAAAAAACAACTAATAAATGAGGAGTTGATTGCTATATCAATAAAGTTAATTTTGATTTAGTTACTGTTTCAAGTCCGGGAGGAATAAAGTTTACCAAAAAATAGGTATACAATAATATCTATAATAATATGAATTTATAATTGAAATGCGTGAAACAAATATGTTTTTTTAGAATGGTTAGCTAACACGTCTCTTGGTCATATGATAATGTTATTCTTTACACAACTTAATGGCGTTAATTAGAGGTTTAGTTGAAAAAAAATACTTAAGCTATGTGTAAATGTGTAATTCTTCATGTTTGGCAAAAATTAAAAAAAAAACATGACAACTTTTGGGTACCCTACCCATATGAGTGTTTTTCTACTCATCATGTTTATTCTTTTTAAGTATAACACATAACTTTAGGTGTGAATAATGTTGTTGAGACCGGATCGGACCGGTCGATCCGACCGGTTCGACCGCGAATCGGTGGTTAGTCCGGTCCAGTCTGGTGTGATTCGTTTTGAAGTGGTCGAACCGGCCGGTTCATCCCGAACCGCTGGTCGGACCGGGAAACCAGACCGATTCGGACCGATTTTCGTTTTTTTTTTAAATTTTAACGGGTAAAAACGGGGTGTTAAATCATAAATTAGTACATCGCATATACAAATATAGTGAAGTTTTATATATAACTATAATATATATATATATATCATATAAAAATTACTTATATTTAATTACATATATAAATATAATTAAAATATAGTTAAATCCGTTCCAACCGGTCCGACCACCAAACCAGTAAGGTGTCCGTTCAACGTCCGATCGGTTTTGAAAACATTGGGTGTGAATCTATTATCGTAAGATATTTACAAGATAAAAGAAAATTGATAGGAAATGAAACTTCGATGTATCATTAGAGAACTTATAATATCATATGTTGTTAACAAAAATTTCATACGTTTAAAAGTATTTTTTGAAATTTTTACATCTTTAGGAAGTTTACTTCACCTATAATATAAAAAAATTAATCTAAACATTACTTTTATGTTTATACCTTTTGAAAATTTCTGAAAAAAATACATTAATATGTCATTTTACAAAAACCTAGTTATCTTTAAAATAACAACCAAATACTTCATTTTAGTAAAGTCATGAATACAATAATCATACAAATAATGTAGTATATGTTAAAGGGTTCTAATATTAAAACGTTCATCATCATAAATCGATACTCGTCTATACGTATCGTATACCATTATACGAGGTGTAGGGCCGAAGACACTAAAAACAATAAAATATATAGGTGAACTATCAGAGGGTTATATGCCTCATATAACCATATATGACCTCATATACAACCTCCTACACAACATAGGTGGTATACGAAACGTATAACAAATTCGACACTTACTACGAGGAAAAATTCAAAGGACTATCAGAGGGGTTATATGGTCCATGTAAGGCTATACAACACCCCTATGTGACACGTACATGATTATACAACACGTATAAGACTATACAACATGTATTAGACTATACGACGCGTATAAAAGTATACAACCCTCGTAAAAATCTCTGAGTGTTGTCATATAATTGAGGTTGACCCAATAACCGGACCCATTTTAAATTATATGTCATTACATTAATTAACTCTTCATATCAATTGTCTAAACAATAAAAAGATAAGAAAAATAATTAATCTGCTCTTTAATAATTTAGAAATATTAAATAATTATATCTGTGTAAACTGTGAAGAATAAAATAAAGCAGTAATTCAAATATATGTTTGACCAAACTTTTGTCTTATAACTTAAAAGAGGAAAAGGTTCGTATACATCACCCAATCAATTTATTACCATGTTTCCTTTTTTTTGTTTTCAAATTATCTTTTTTCCCAAATTTAATCCTATGAATTTTCAAACTTTTGAATATATTAAATAAACTGTAGTTTATAGCAAACAATTTCTAATAAATCGAAATCATGACTTCCATATGTGTTGCATATATAAAGTATTCAGTGAAGATAAACTCTTAACATATAGGATTATAGTTTTTTTTAATGAAAAGTAAAAAATTCCAATGTTAAGTAAAACAAGGATCATTATATGAAGAACAATCGAAAATATTTTTGGTTCGAAATTGTATCTTCTGTTTTGTATAACGCTTTTATTAGATTATATTTAAGTAACTAGCAAGCTTAATTTATATAATTCAAAACAATGTTATTAAAATGGTTTTTATTATTCCTAATACTTATGAATTTGTATTAATTAATCAATATGTCTAAGAGATTAAGAGCATTACTGCATTACATGAAGAAATACAATAGAATTAACTTGAGTTATTTTGACATTATACCAGCTTTACGTAACTTTGATTTGATTATATTTGAAAATAGTATGAGTTTTAGTTTAATACATAGTATAACAAAAATTGTTCATTAGTATCTTAGATGATGTTTAACAAACAAAATAGAATAATACATTCATATAAACCAACACACGTAAATACCGATGTTCATGTTGTCTAACAGTTTGACGTGGGTAAGTTAAATGTTCTTATTCCATAGAACTGATAATACACTCATATGTTCATGTAATGTGTATTATCGTGTACATCTAGTGACTTATGTTTCAGTTTTTAATGTCCGACCTCCATTTGTTTTTATTTAGAATATAACAATGTAAATACAAAATAGGTAGCTCACTAGTTAAGTGTATATAAAGTTTTGTTAAGATGCTACATAATATCTTAAAGTTATCATGAATGTATCATTGTTTGACTTACAATCAATACTAATCTTTAGATGTAACATATTGTCTATTTCAATCTCATTAAAGTTCAATTTCAAAATAATCTTTACTGTATATTTAAAGTTTAATTCACTAGTATGTCTCGGTTAGAGTCTAAGCATCTTTTAAATAATCGGGTAAGTAATGTTATCTTTATTACAAAATATAGTAATTTGATTATTTAAAAACCTATACATAAATATTTATATTAAGTACTTCCTCTTCTATCTATTGCTTCCTTAACTAATTTCATCTTATTATATTTCAAATCAAACAATCATATGATTATCACATATTTAAAACATCTAATATCTAAACATAACTCAGCCCACTAATACGGTGACTAGGGCTTGGCCCTTTGGGCACCAATTTGGCAATTTGTATGTTTATACATAAATTTGATGAACTGCCACTGGCTACATATTTCATAGGGTTTACGCCCCAATTAAAACTTCTAAGATATTTTGTAGTTTAAATCTCAAAAGTAAAAGTAAGTGGTTGTTTGATACAACTGACTTAATAATATATGACTGGGTCAAAACTGACACAGTTAAAAGTCTTGACTGAGTTTGCATCTGATTAAAACTTGATTGTTTGATAGTATTTGACTAACAATGCTGAATGATAAATCCCAAAATCTTATTCCCCTAATTCAAAGTCGATCCACATAAATTCACCTTCATTTTAACCCTCAAATCTTATTTACCCTAATTCAATTCAATCATCTTCAATTCACCCACCACACCACCGTAGCTGACCACCACACCACCGTAGCTGACCACCACACCACCGTAGCTGACCACCACACCACCGTAGCTGACCACCACACCACCGCCATCGCCACCAAAGGGAGCCACGGCGGAGAAGGGGGTCGCGCAGGAGAAAGGGTGACCACCGTAGCTAACCACCACACCACACCATCGCCACCGGCAACCATCGTAGTTGACCACTGTCACACCCTCAAAATCCACTTGCGGAGTTTTACCGCGAGGCGTGTGAACAAACCAGGATCACAGTCAATAGTTACTCAGAACGACTCTATATGTCATAATTTAAATAAAATCAACCAAAGTAAATAAATTAAACTGTGCAGAAGCGTTTTGAAAACAACCTAAATAAATAAAAGTATAATTATGGCAAAACATGTGCCAACCCAAAAGAGTAATCATTAATCATTAAAATGATAAAATTGTCTTGAAGACCGTGTCATAGAATGCAGTGAACCATGCAGTGCTCCTATGGCAAGCAAGCTAATGACTTGAGAATAGCATACTAAAATGTCAACACAATGGTTGGTGAGTTCAAGAGATATTCAAACATAAACAGTTTAATAATAGAGATATACAAGTAGCGCATTGTAACAGATAACTAGTCCATTAACAATAAATATTATTTCATAGTGATTTCGCAATTGAAGCTGACTGTGTTACGTTGTTGCCTCCTGCCACTACTTAACAGGTCGTGACAATGTTCGTTAGGACAACTTGCACCCGGTTGACCTCGAGTCACACAAGTGGGGCTCGTCAGACCCAGTAGTACTACCCAAATTTCCCCGCTATTCAATATTAACAATTCGAAAGTGTGAGGACTTTTCCATGATATCAACACTATATAATATTGTACACAACTTGAATACATAAAGCGTTCGTGATTTACCAGTATGTTATCTCCCCCAAAAGAGAGTAATAAAAAATAGGGCATGAACTCACCTGATATGCGTATAGATACACAGAGTTTGACTTGTCAAACAGAATAGACAGACAACCTTCAGAGGTTACCTAGATCATATAAGTACATGAGTACGTGTAATCAAAGAACATGTGAAACCCTAAGTACACTACAACCAAGGACTCAAGATTTCAAACAAAACAGACATGTTTGACTTGTTGACCCGTTGACCCGTTGGTGACTTTATGTGTTGTAAACCATTCAAGTAATCATATACATATATCATACATAGTTAACATTCAAACAGATCATATGTATGCTATATCATCCAGGTGTAACACTTAGATCATCATACAACCAAGTATCATACAAGTCATGCGAATCTAGAACATTAACATATCCACTAGTTATAACACAACTAACATGTCACACAAAGATCAAACCACTCACCACATGCCATGTGAAGCCACTCACGACTTCACATCCTAAACCCTACCAATCCTACTAAGTAGGGGCCTCAGATTTGCACGCGTGTATGATGATCATAACCATATTCATTAACTATATGCATTGCATTCAACATCACAACAATCAATTTCCAGTCCCAAACATGATGTCCTACTACTAATCAACATCCAAATCATACATGATCATAAATGTCCAACTATCATTCATGATTACCCCGGCATTACATACAACCAAATTACCATGTTCTACCACATTAGAATCTATCCATGATCATACTAACATGCTCCTAACATCCCAAACATGTTCAAGCTATCATTTTTCAGACTTTATGCAAATAAAGTTTCCCTTTTGGGAAAGTACATCCCAACATCTATCAACCATCCAATGTATTCATGAATTCATCATAATTATACCATCTCAAGCTCATAACATATCTAGACATGATCAACATTACCTAATCACCATAATCTAACAATCTTCATGAACAAAAGTTTCTACTTTTGGCAAGCTATGAATCAACAACATCCATTCAAAGATTTCTAGCATTCATAACAACAATCTAGCATCTAATCATCATCATGAACACATCCATAACATCAATCCATCACTAGATCATCATTACATGCAAAATAAAGTTACTATTATTAGTAACCTATGAACACCAACTTCAATTCACCAATTTCTTGCAAAATCAATGTATCCTAACATTCATACAACCTACTAATCATCATACATTCATCAAACAATCATCCATCATGCATAATCATGCCATTTTCGAACTAGGTTTGCTTCATAATCAAGTTCATGATCAATCCACTAAAAACATAGAATTCATGCATAATCAATGTTAAACAACATGTAATCAATCCAACTAACATACTAACATCATCAAACAACATCAAATTCGACCCCATGAACCATCATTCACGAATTAGGGTTCGGCCCTAACAAAAATCCACAAAAACACGAAAAATCTAACCTTTAAACGTGTTATAGCTTGCAATTGATGATTCCTACGTGTTGTATGCCTTGTAATCGAACCAAATCGATGCTTTGATGCTTGTTCTAGGTCAAAATCGCAATGGTGAGGGGTTGAGGGGTGAAGTCGCGGCCAAATGGGTGAGATTTAGGGTTTGGGATTTGTTTTGTTTAATTTTAATTTACATAATTACCCTTTTAACCCCTTGTAATTTGTATTTTATAAAAACTAGGCTTTAAACTCTTTGTAAAGTGTTTTTAACTTAATAATATAAAGATATAAACTAATGAAAAACATTATATATCTTATCTTTATAAAAACACAAGACATACGAATAAATAGGCACGTTTCCGCTTTACGTGATTAATTTTCTAATTAACATTTTAAAAACATGCAAACACATAAACATAACACAATAATCACATAATCAATTAGGTTCTCATCAATTTAACATTATCCATTATTATTAGGTCACCAACGTTAAACGACAACTAGTGTGTGTTTACGACACGTGTATGCAAGACTTAACGGAACTAACGAAGTTTGGTAACGGGAATTTACCGGATGTCACAACCACCACATCACAAACGCAGGAGAAGGGGGTCACACATGAGAAGAGGTGACGCGTAGGAGAAGAGGCAACGACCGAATGCAGACGAGGGGGTTGGCCAAACTTGGGTCGCGCAAAGGAGGGGGGATCGGTGCAAGGGTGGGGTGGGTTAGCATTATAAAAATTCAGGTTCAGGTTAGATGTTTTGACCCGATCAACTCGGGTTTTACGCATATCAAACATGCTGACCGGTTGACCGAGTCAACCAATCAACCGGGTCAACCGAAGTCAAACATGATTATGTATAATATGTATGTATATATCTGCACACATAATTATGTATCGGTACGTAATCCAAATTACTACGTTCGCTTATAATTTAAGTGAATAGAAAACATAAAAAAATAATAACATCCTTGATGCATAGTAGAAATGCCTTGTAAATATACTGGCTTCACACATAGTATGAATGTGTTAGAAATATTGTCTTTGATATGTAGCATAAATGTCTTTGAAAATTTTGTACGTGAAACAAAATTAAGGATAACACATCCTCTAGGAACCCCTAGTGACTTAACAAATATGATGTATGACACGTAGATGCCTCTTTTTTACACACATCAAATGCTAATTAATGTTAAAATGTTCTATCTTATAAGGTGACATTATAGAGGAAATGGTCTGCAAAACGAGCATTCATCACACTCTAGCGCCAATCTTGACGCTCATTGTGTAGTCTTGTTGTAGGCACCTAACTTGGTTATCACAACCAACCACACACTGTGGCTTCAACTTTTAAGCTTGTTTTGTCGTCTTCTTATAGGCTTCTAGGTTGGTTCTCATGATGAACCGCCTTTGTCCATATTAGAGATTTACATACATTGAGTTTGAGAAGGAGACATATCACTATGATTGTAGACATGGGGTGGAAGTGTGTACTGGTTGATAGAGGTGAGGAGTATACACCTTTTTCATGGGTGAGCCTTACCCACAAACCCATAAAACTTGTTACTTTGCATACTCATGTATTTATATGATCCTTAAAACACACATATAATTCATACATTATAAGTTGTAATCTATCAAGTAAGAAGACAAAATGCATCTAGAAAAGAAACATTCAAGAATTAATAAACATCATTGTTGGATCGAAGAAAAGAGATTACTATCAATATCACAAAAACTGAACTATTTACCTTACATCTTTATTTTTTTTAATTTAAACATTCTAACTTAATAATACACGCTCTTAAACGTAAATGAGTATAATTAAAAAACTGTGTAATCAGAACTGACTTATTTTATTTGTTATTTAATCCTTTTTAAAATCTTGTATCGTAAGATACTTCTAACTTTTAAGTTTCTTTTATTTAAACAACATTTAATATATATACACACACACACGTGTATGGTATACGTTAAAAGATTTAAACTCTCAATCTTATAAATAAATAAAGAAACATCTTATCAAAAGAATATTTAATTAAAAACTTTAAATAAATTTTCATCTAAAACACGTACAAACACACCTCGATACACGCATTGCACCGTTTCTAAGGTTACGTATGATGTTGTAATGAAATATATCGGTGGGTCCATATAAGAAGAAAAAATAATCCACTTTTGCTAAAAGCAAGTGAGAGACCTCATGACCAAAAGTTTGTAGTCAATGATCACTTTCCCCCTTTTCACTCCAATTGTTTAATCTCAATAGCTACCAAACATTCAAGTTTGTTATAAAAAGCCAAATTAATATTAAAAGTTTCAATCTAAAATTTTAAATTATTTCAACTCAACTACAAATGCCAAAAAAGGATATAGTAATACACATTAATTCTTATTATTTTATCTTCTAGGTGTTTATAGTTAGAAAGTTCTTTTATTAATATCTTCACAAGTTGACGTGTTATAATTTACGACATTAATGAGTACTAGTCTGAAGATTTTTATATTTTAGACATAATTTCAAATGTCTATTGTTAGTTTAACACTTAAGGATGATGTCCCTCGTCCTAAGAGGAAGTTCGACTAGCTCGTAAATCCCACAATAAATTTTTACGAAGGAAAAGTAAAAGTGTTAAAACCGATCATACTGCTTCAACCAAAGTACAGAGACAATTTTCATGGTTTGGTTTTAAAAGTTAAAGTTCAATGGGTCAATACCATATGAAACTTGAAATCGTCTGTCTAGCCTTCATAATATATATTTTACTTGGAGAAATATGCAGTCATGTAAGTATATTATAATCATGAACTATCTTTAGCTAAAAAGCTTTTTGTAATATAAACTACTTATTTAGAAAAAAAACATAGCAATTTCGGTTTAAACCATCAAAACCAAACCGTAGAACGAATGAAGCCTATAAAAGGTAAAACCAACTGGCCCATGCAACTGGATCAGTTTTGTTTGTTGTTTTCTAAAATTGTAACTATCAGATTGACTTTGATGTTAAAGTAAAACTAGCCTAACAACATAACAATAATTTGTGATATTTAAAACCGGATATATAAAACAAAAATATATAATACCATAAAGGAAAGTTGATAATTTTATTTTATTTTTTAGATTAGGGAAATAGAAGATTGGAAATTTAAATGAAACTTTATCGATCTTGCTAAACTTCTACCGCAAATCCATATCTACCATCAAAGTTATTAGCAAACTCATTATTTTTTTGGTTATTATTTTCTCTTCTCTGTTTATAATTGCATTGTATTTCCTTCAAAATAAACAAATCTTATCAAACATGATAGAATATATTCCTTATCACCGGATATAAGACACTAGTTAAAACTTATATATTAGTTATATTTATGATAATTATTTTTCTTAACTAAAAGAAATGATTTATGGATATTTTTTCTTTCTTTTTTTCAGAAAGTTATCAATAGTACATAATATCCTAAAAGGTTTTTATTATCTCATACAATCCTTTGGCTGACCGGTTATTTACGATTCTAACTTCATATTGGCATGGGGTATGCTACAAAGAAAATAATTCAAGGAATAATATTAATAGCTTATTGATGTATTTAGAAGACAAACAAGGAGATCGATTTCTCAAACAAGCCAGTGAAGATGGAAAGGTTTTGAAAAATGTTCGGTTTATTCTATGGTTAAAAAATAGAACAAAAATATGAAGTTACATGCTTGTTTTAATGTTTTTAGTATGTAAAGTTATTATTTTTTTTAACGATATGTTAGTTTTAGTTGTTAATATTACCTAGTTAGTAATTATTCGTCAATGCTAAACCTTAAACTTTCAAAAGAGGTAAAGCCTCTCACATTCCCTTTGACCACTAGAACAATAGATCATTGGTATGTAAAGTTATTATGTGTTAGAGATTGTTTTACAACCTTTTAATCAACCTCTTAATGTTTCAAATGTTTGAATGATTCAACACTTAATGATTCAGACTGTTTGTTTTACGAGCAAATGTCTGAATGGTTAATACATTTGCCTCTGAATGGTTAAACATTATACCAATACTAAATGGTTAAAAAGTCTAATGCTCAATAGTTAAAGCCTCTTATCTGAATTGGTCAGACATCTGTATTTGAATAGTTAAACGATATATTAAATCTTAATGGTTCAGACATCTTATTGGTTCAACATTTAATCATTTAAAAGTTATCAAACAACTCTTAATTGTATATTTGTCTTACATTTGCTAGGTGTTGTTTTAATAACTTTGCCTTTCGGAAAAACTTCTATGTACGCAAGTTGCAAGCTTTGCTTTTCTTTATGAATTCCAAAATCTCTATGAATAAATTAAATGTTGATAAGATAATTGTCCTTATATTCATTAATCCTATATATACTATGCAGAATGCTTCTACATCCGAAGACAAAGTTGACCAAATCTGCAGGTCATTAATTACATTATAGTCACTAATCTAACTACTTTTCACAACTTTGAAACTCTTAATTTAATTAAAGGAGATCGTTTGTCCCTTGTCTAGGAGACATATTTTACATTGTTTTGTGCAAATTACATGTTGGCAAAATGTTTGACCTTGACCACTTCTGTCTATAAAAGTCAAAGTCACGGGGAAAAATGTTGTCATGCCCGTTGGGGTAGACCCATTTAAAACACAAGATAAATCTAGTTTTTGAACACCCCCAAAGTATTTTATACGCACATACATATATGTGCCAATATCCTTATTTTTAAGTAGAAGAGTAGATTATTTCTCCACCTATAAGATTGTAGAATGTAGATTTAATGATAAAATTAAAAAGTGTATGAATGAACTAAACGCTATAAAAATCTAAAAGAAAGAAAACCAGAAGCCTACAGATAGTTGAAATTTATTCTAGCAATACAATAGATTCGGGCTATCTTAATCATTATAGTCTAGTGGTTTTGCAAATAAAAATCAAATAGATCCACCGTTTGTTCACAAACTAAAATCAATCTTTTGAAGTAAAAGGCTATTATAGAAAATTAGTTAAACTAATAATAACATCCTAGTTAAGTAGTTATTGACAATTAGAATGTGTCAATACTTAATTCATTAAATGAGCTATGAAAGAACATCACCGAATTCAAATTTAGCTTCTTTATTCTAAATTATAATTTCTTTCTCAAGTTGAGTTGTATAAGCAGTATCAGTGCTATTCAAGTTCTCGAACATGAGTACCCAACAAAGCAAGGAAATCAATTAAGCAACAATAGGGACGATAGAGAAAAAAAGTCCTAGTAGTAAAGTAGTTAGAATGGCCGTGAAAGCAATAATGTACAAGGTCATGACGCGACATGAGAAAATGATGTACTATGTCATCAAATTTTGAGGTTAGCGTGTCTATTTTCTAACCCAAAGCTAGTTACGTTAGTGTGATGACGAGAGCTTTGGATCATTTTATTATTCTTATCTCAAAGAAATTGAGTCTATCCTCAAGGTGTTTGATGAATGCCTAAGGTTTTAAGAATGAATCTATTGCAAGTATGGATGCTGATTCAAAGGATAGTGCAAAAGAAGTTGAAACAAATCAGGATGAAATGATGAATTACTTTTAAATGGTTGTGGTGATAAGTTATGGAACCATTGGTTTTTGTTGAGTTTAAGAGTACATAAGTTTCACAAGTTAAAGTTATGATTGAATGGTTTGGAGTTAATAGATGTAATAATGACTTAATCGTTCATTTCAATACTTGGAACTATACTTGAGCTTCCTACTAATGGTAGTATTTCGATCTACAATATATAATGTTTCTGCTCATAAAACATTCTTGAGCTTCCTACTAATGGTAGTATTTTTTTTCATTAAGCTATGAAAAAACACCATTGGGGAATAATTTAGCTTTTGAAAGAAATTGAAATTCATATGTGAACATATTATAAAATGTTTAGTTTTTTTATTCCAGAATATGAATGTTTACATATGAAGACACATGAAAACTTAGTTTTATACATCAAAGTCTGACTTTTCACATGTGAATGCACCTAAAGGCTTTAACTATATACGTTAATCTAGACTAGATGTGTACTAATTCAACTTCTTGAGTTAGTATTATTATTTATAAAGAAATGTATTAATTTAAACAAGTAGTAATGTCATTCTCGCGGTTCTCACTTTCTGGAAACTTTCACACGTGAATACTTGGAAACAAGAAGAAAAAAATGAAATTTACAGCGGTATTGAAAACTTAGAACTATGAAGAAAATTTTTTTTTGAAATTATTCACATGCACATTGAAGCTTGGATGGAAAAAAAGGCATTTCATATATGCTCGGAGATGAAAAACCATGTTCATAAATGAACAATATATGCATGGAACTTTTCGCTCTAATGACAACAACAATCAAAATTAGTAAACACAAAGTAGAAACACATGTTTCCTTAGAGTAGAAAGACAATGTGATGAAAGCATAAACACTTGTTCTAGCTAAAGAGCGTCAAGGTTTTCATTGTGAGGGCAAACAAGTGATAGTGACAAATTATCAACGTTTCGTCATAGCCATTATGGAAACCTTTGAGGAAGGTGGCAAAACATATAAGTATTTAATGATTTTAGAGAGACTGAGAGAAGTATGAAGATCAAGTATATTTACCAGCTCTCATTTCATAATTTACTGATGTTTATCATGTGAATAAGTATGTATAAGTGATAATGTAGTTCATATGGTTGATCACACATAACATCCTTTAAAAATAAAAAAAATGATACAAACCGATACAAAAATAAATTATTTAGAGTAATTACAATTTTGTTTTTTGTAATAGGTTCAATTATGGAATGTGTCATGTTAAAAAAATTGTAAGCTTTAACTACCCTATTTATGAAAATTTATTATGGATTTCGTCATTTGCATTGACGGGAGTTAATTTTTTTAGCAAAACCCTCCCGTGTGTGCTGCACATAAGAGAATTTTAAACATTTTACCACTAAAGGACAATACTAACCTATTTATGAAAAGTTCTTATGGATTTCGTCATTCGGACGTTAACTTTTTTAGCAAAATCCTCCCGTGTGTGCTGCACATAAGAGAATTTTATTTATTTTATCACTAAACGACAATACTGGGTTCGACATCACTTCGTTGGTTAAAGAAAAAAACTCAATCCTTCATTCCTCAAGATCTTGTCTTGAGTTTGCTGGTCAAGTTCGCCACCTATGATAACCTTCTAAAAACTCATATCAAAACTCTAGTGCGCCTAGGATAATTAAAGTTTGGTCTTAATATGATAATTTAATATGATCGTGTGCAATGTTAATTATCGGTGTAAACTTAAAACCTTTAATGGTTAAGCATGTGTGTAGCCCACGGCTTTGCTATAAAACCATTTGTGAAAATACTATTTTTGGAGTATACTTCAAAACCAAACATTAATTCCATTTTGTTTTCAAGCCAAATCTATGCATTCCAGATAAAAATAATTTGGTAAATAAGAGAAAAGAAAAGAAGAAAAAAGAAATTACAATATATATCATGTTTTGATATTTACTATAAAAAATGTTGATGGTTTTATAAAGATAAATAGTTGTTTGGAAGTTAGAGTTGTATATTTCCTTTCATTTCTCTTTAAATCTTCACAAATTTGGATGAAAGATTTGGAATAAAATAAATTTGGTGTTGGGGTTTTGTACATTCCATCAATTATACACTTCGACAAAAGAAACACCAATTGTATGTTTATTGCCAATTCTATAATGATATGTTTTTATTTCATATATGTTAAACATAAATACAAGAATGAAAAGTATTACGTATATGTAACACTATGTAGAATGAAAAATGTTTACGTATACATAACTTATATGTGACATATATGTAAAACCATGTTATGCTTTTTAGTTTGATCCATATCATTATTTATATATACGCATACACAAATATAAAAAGACAGTGATAAAAAATTGTAAATTATGTGATCGGTTTCATTAATTTTTTCTAGTTTTCACATAACATTGTGGTTTTCTTAAGATCTTTCATATATATATATACACATATATATATACATATATATACATATATATATACATATATATATATAAAGAAATTTTAACAACTAGCAATCGAAACATGATACAACATAAAACAAATGTTTACAAATCAAATTCTAACACAATGTTATTCTTTTATAGTTTACTAGCTTTAATGAATTCGTGTATTACACGAGTTAATATTAATATAATAAAATGTATTAATTATAAAATAATATTTTAAGATATGATATAACTGAAATTACGTCTAAGTAAAGACTATAGTGAGTAATCAACTTTTAAAAAAAATTCAAAACAAAGGAAAAAAAATATTAAACCAAACCATATAGAAATGTCATTTTAAAATTTTCTTTGTTATAACTCCTGAATTTAAATATATTTTTTTAAAATATTGACTTTGTAAAAATACCAATGCTAAAATATTTCGTATTTTTAAAAAGTTTAATGCTTTAGAAAAATTTATTATTTTTATAAAATTTTGTTTATTTAAAAATGACATTAATAAAATATCTTTTTCTAATTTATTAATTGAAAAAAGTGTTAAATAATATTTTTAGTAATTAAGATGATTATTTAATATGAGAGAAATTTGTAAATTTTTTTTGTTAGAATGATTGTGATGTTGGCATGTGTAAGCTCAAATTATTATTTTATTAGAATAGAAAGATTGTTATGATACTTGTTTATAGTATTTTTCATCAAATATATAATATTAAAGAAAAGGTTTATCTAAGCTAAAGGTTTCTTTAAAAGAAGTTTGTTTTCTTATCTCTTAATAGTTTACCTTTATTTCACAATCTCTAGATCCTATTGCAAGAGTAAGAGTTTTACTAGCTCTATTTGTTTGACCATGGGTAAAATGGACACAGTCCCTTTAGACGAGTTACCCAAAAATGAAAAGTTGGTATACTAATGAAAAACATAATTAGCATTTTTGATTTTACAAGTAACAAATTAAAGTATTCTGATAACTTTCTAACAATTAAAATATCAAAATAATTTGTTTGTTTAACCATATCCTACATAACATACAAATGAATGTTTTAAGGCTTAAATTACATAACTTCATTACCTTATATGTAAGAATGATAGTAATGACTATATAAGTTCATGTATGTAACTAGACTAAAAGGATATTTTGAAAAGTATCATACCTTTATCATATATCTTAGTAAAGTATATTTTAATTATAGGATGTTGATAACAATATTACATCAGACATAAAGCTTACATTAATTCAATCAAATCAAAACCAAATAAAATGTCCTGGTATATTATTTGAGATCCGTTGTCTTGTTTCGTATGTTTCACTTGTAGTATAAAAGGATATTGTATGACATAGTGTGCTATATTATATTGTATAACCTTAATACAAGATAAATGTAAGCATCACAAGTTAAACATATGACCTGAGGTCTTTGACATATAATTCTCGCATGATGTTTATTACTAGTATACTAGTTCTAGCTACTGTACTACTATATACGTATACATACAATTTAAAAGATAATATATTAAAACTAGTATTAATCCCTCGTTTTGCGACGCGAGACGTAAAACAGTGTCAAGTAACACTAATGTCACACCACCGTTATTGACTACCAACATCAAAAAAACCATAAAAACGAAAAAAATAAATCGAATGAAAAGTAGACGGAAAAACGTTAAACCAAACATGCACGTTACGACGTGTTAACTCGTAAAATTTAGAACGAGACGTAAAATGAATAATTTGTAAAATATGAATAGTATACGGGAACAAAGTTGAAAGTGAAAATTCATTGAATCTATATTGTAAAAAATGTAAAATTTAGTATTAAGTTAGAATTAAAAAGTAAAAGATTAAAAAAATAAAATAAATTGGGTACAACCCATAAAGCATAAAATATAACTTACTATGCATAGGAAACTTACTAATTAATATATATATAATTTTGGTATATTCATAATTAAAGCCAGTTAAACTATAAATATAATTAATTACCACCATCATATCGGCTATATTTTTACAAGATTAAAATTCTTGTAATGACAATTCGACAAAGCATAAAAGGATACACATCTCAACTTCTAAAACTAGAAATATTCGGAATTATTGTCACAGAGTATAATTCATAATTAGTGTATTTGATTTTACAAGTAACAAATTAATTTTTTGGATAAATTTCTACAAACTGAAATATATAAATTAAGTTGTTTGATTACATAAAGGAGGAAAAAACGGAGTGTGAGTTCTTTCGATGAATTGATACATATGCATCAACACGTTTTCAATTCATAATTGTTGAATTCTATCATTTTTATGTTTCTTTTTGTATGTTTTTATGTGGTATTCAAAATTACACTTTGCCACCTTCATCTTCTTATCATAGCTATATATAATGTATGACCAATATATGAAATTGAATTATGATTCTAGAGGTTTTTATCATTATTACACACCTAGGTAGATTTAGGTGATAGAACATCATGTCACGTGACAGTAAGAGAAAATTACGTTATATTTGTATATGAAGCTTGAGTGACCCACATTGCATATTTTCAAATGAAGGCATAATATATTTTTAAACGACAACACATAAGCTCAAAAGATAAGAAATCACCGAGACTTTGAATTGCAATTGTTTTATTCTTAGTATTAGCACATTAAGTCGTGATATTATATAGGTATTTTTCTGATTTTAAAGTGTATGTTATCATTAAATTTTGGTCAACTTTGGTTAAACTAGAAAACCAGATTGAGAAAAAAGAATACTTATATTTTCAAAAAGCGATACATGATAATATTGTTAAAGAATTCGATATCCCTCATTGCTAACACATATTATTACCTAACCTTATGAACATCCCCATCTAATCATTTGTTGCATTAGCCTTAATTGAAGAATCCCACACACACAAAGACCTCAAGAAACATGAAACTATTACTAAATTTAAGTCAACACATCAAAGGACACTCATTAAAATCCCAATTATTTTCTGCCCTAAACTTCTATATACTCGGAGGGCGTTATTTTCCATCGTTAAACCACAAGGTCCAAATTGTAACACTTTGTAAACATAGTAGCTTAAGTGAAACTTTATTAACATCTTTAGATTGTAAAGCAATCATGGGTCTATATAGATAATATATATGCATACACATCATTCTCATCAAATCATCAAAACAGATACATACATACATACACACATATACATACATACATAGAGAGAGAAACCAGAGAGAGAGAGAGAGAGAGAGGAGAGAGAATCTATACATACATATACGTGCATATATATATATATATATACTATTAATATACATACACATATATACATGTAGAGATATATAGAGAGAGATAGCATGAGAGTCATGTAGCCATATGATCACGAGATGAAGCAGCTGGCTATATGATATGTTTGCTTCACGCAACATGTCTAGTTTCTTCATATAACCTCAAATCACACACCAAATTAATTAAACTCCACAAAACCCTAATTATCATCTCATATTCAAGATTCTACAAAAACCAATCACACCCACATCAACATGAGCTCAAATCCCACCACCAGCGGCTGCAGTGGCAGTGGCGGCAGCAGCAGCGGTGGCGGTAGCGGCGGCAGCAGTGGCCCTTGTGGTGCCTGCAAGTTCTTACGGAGGAAATGTGTTGCAGGGTGCATATTTGCACCCTATTTTGACTCTGATCAAGGTGCGCCCATTTCGCCGCGGTTCACAAGGTTTTCGGGGCGAGTAACGTATCGAAACTCCTGGTTCATCTCCCGGTTCAGCGGCGCCACGAGGCGGTGGTGACCATATGTTATGAGGCTCAAGCAAGGCTAAGAGATCCGGTGTATGGTTGTGTTTCTCATATCTTTGCTCTACAACAACAGGTTAGTTGTTTCATATGTTTCTATAGTTTTATCTTACATATGTCACTTATTAGTGCACAAATTATATTGTTGTGATTATAATTATAATTTTATTTTTATAAGAAGGTATCGTGTTTTATTAAATTATATAACATAAGATAAGATAAGAACGTTACGTGTCAGTATCATGTATTTTAGTGATGATATGAATGTAGTTTTAAGTTTATTTTTTTAGTTTCGTTGGTGAGTAATACGACATCATGTCTTTCGCTCGACACACAAATATGAAATCACACCATACTTTCAGGGTTAGTGTTTTCGGTTATGTTTGATATACTTGTCGTTTTATCGGCCTTTATACGTTATATAAAGTTGTGAGACATCCAATTAATTTCTCTACCGTTACAAACCTTTTAAAGTATTAGTGTTTGTACACATCCAGTATTTTTAGTAAATTTTGTATGTGTGTGAATTATATGGGGAATTATTACATGTATTAAATTTATATACCTTTATATTAGTTTAAAGTTAATTATAAGTAAATGTGTGTCAATACAAGTCTTTTTCAATTATATAGATCAATGAACAAATTAAGGGTATATATTTATACAAAAAAGTCTTAATTATATATTCTAAAAAATGAACGCACAAGCATTTAGTTGTAACTATTTTTCTTTTAAATTTAACTAAACTTTGTAAATTGTAATGAATTTCCTCTATCTTTAGTGTTGTTATCAATTATTCTTGCGTTATCGTTGCTTTAAATGATTAATTAACTTGTTCTCTAAAATGTCAAAATCCATATTTTTTATTGTTTTGATATTTGATTATACGAATAGTGAGTAATTGTTATCATGGTGTATATCCAAACAAAGTTTATGTCATTATCATATTAGAAAGCACTTACAGCTTTTCACACACGGCATCCGAATTTACATTCTAGTTTACTTTAATTATAATTATATAACTAGCTTGATGCATCTTATATAAATTTAACAGTAATCTCATTGTATATAATTGTTATCAACTTCAATAATTATATTAAGAAAGACACGGGAAGTAATAATATGAAGCATAACACGATATCATTAGATACAATTTTTTGTACATTAAGTTTTTACAACACTTTTCTTCACCTAACATGTTATTTGTAAAAGTTTAGACTCATATAATTTTTAGACTCATGTAAACATCACAACAATAAACCATCTAGTCAAGAATTAACGATATCATCAGATAGATAAGGTGAAATTGCACTCATATCATTTTAGTAATGTGATACGTACAACACTTGTGTGTTTTTAACATGAGTTCTTAACATGAAATGTCACATGAGAAGTTAAACAACAAGTTAAGTAGAAATGTAAATAATAACAGTGTGATGTAAACGTATTTGATGCATGTTGGTACCTCTATCATATTTTAAATTTAAGCACGCAAGAAATGATAAATTAATTGATAAAAATTGACATGAAATACCCTGCAAGATATACATGTAAAAGACATTGTGTTATTTAACAATAAAGTTAAGTGTTATATTATATTGAAGAAAATCAGCAACTAAAATAAAAACTTAATTTACATAACACCTGATTAAACAAAGCCAAAGTTTATTGTATAAAACACTTTATCTAATGTAACAAATGTAAAGAGTTTAAAAAAATTAAAAAGTTGATTTTTACACAAAATATAAGTTGATTCTTACACTTTACATTAATGCTATTTAAAACGAGTTATCTTCCATTTAATTTCATTATGCCACTTTTATTAAAAGTAAAATCAGAAATATGTATTTCAAAATAGTAGTTATTGAGGCGTAGAACCATTTTTTGAAGATCAATCTTTGTATGGGGATCTACCCAAAATTTGTTTCTTTTTGTTTTGAATATATGTCATGTTGAGTAAACTTTAAGGATTCGAGTTGTCATATGTCATATATGTCAAATTTTCATATCACATCATATTTGGGTTGCCTTAACATATTAAAATTAAACTAAAAAAATATTAAATTAAAATATTATCTATGTATGTTTACTTTATGATATTTTATATATTCATTATTCTAATTCCGTGAGTATATAATATCTAGTTTGAAATTTAGCTTTGTGATTCTGTTTTCATTATCAAAGTTATTATTATTATATTTTAAAGTAATATTAGATGTACGTGTTTATAAAATCTTCCCCTCATCTGCATTTATAATTTATAACAACTACAAGAGTTTACTTAATAAATAATTAATCATAGTCGAATAGTGTGCTTGTGATTATATATGGAGAGTATATTGTTTTATGGCGTTCATAAAACGCAAGTAATAAAAATAATGTTTAATTAATCATTTATAAAGGTAATATGATATGCTTACGTAGTGATAAATAATTTTAAATTAATAGATTGAGGCCTACTATTGCAATAAACTTTATAAAAGCATATCTGTTTTATAAAAGCAGTCCCCAAACATCCATTATAATTGTATGAAGAAGAGATATGATTACGGAATGTTTAAGATTAAGTCCTTAAGTACATATCTTTTTGCAATATTTACTTTATATTTTTTATTTCTTAATAATATATAATAATTTAAGAAAAAAATAGTATATAATGAGATTGATGAAATCAATGGAAAATATGTGTATTGATTGAATAATACGATGGCTTCATTTGGTCGGCTTCCATGCAACTAAAACCCAATTTCGTCTCTATTTCAAGGAGATTGTCGGCCTTTTGTTTAAGTCTTAATTTTAATATGCATTTAACATCTAGCATAAATGTTATATCTTTTCATCATACCTATAATTATTTATAAATTATTTTTCATAGAATGATATTTATAACTTATAATAAAAAAAGCTTTCTTAAAACATATGTCAGCATTTTACCATATCAAATAACACGTGTCATCATTCTAGCATATTAAAAAAATCATTTTTCCGCCTCTCTCTCATAATAAATACGAAAATTATAAGAAAAAATTATTTGACTTTCATTTTTTAACTAAAAATATATTAAAACAAATATATTTATATTTGTGTTTTTTTATCTCTCATATTAAATGATAATTATTGTAATAAGTAAACTAAACTATTAAACATCTAAAATATAAATATAGTTATTTTAATAATTTATTAATACATATTAAATATAGAGTAATAATTTCTAATTCATTATGTGTTATAACTTTTAGATATTCATTATATTTTTATTTCACTAATGGATAATAATATCTAAAAAATAAAATATTCAGAAAATTAATGATTTTAATATGTTTTATTTATACCATACATATAATACATGGCTCTAACCTAGTAATTAATATATAAAATTATGTAAGCATTTGTGTTTATGCATATACTTAATATGTTTTTTTCTTTAGTTTTGTTATAAGAATTCTTAGTTTATTTTATTGTCAGTATTTAAACCATTGACATCTAGTATAGATTTGTTAAATTGGATATTTGATTGTGAAATATTTGTTAATTTGAATCTCGATCGGATATTTGAATGTGAATAAATAGGTTATTAATTAAGTTGTCTATTACGCCAACTTACAACTTTTTAACCAAGGGTCCTTGATTAAACTTTACAAATTGTAGGTTCAACAGAATTAAACTCTTCGTTAACTACTATTGTTAATAGAAATTTTGATCGATCTTAAGGCTTAGGTCGTAGAACCTCTTATATATAGTTCTACAAATGTTAATAAGCTTATGAATGTGTTAACTTGTTTATATTATACATAATTATTTTTAGCTAAATTACATATACAATTTAAACTTGTAAAACTATATCTTTCCATAAGTAATGTTTCAGAAATAATATACATTATGCATTAAAAACTTTTGTTTTGATAAAATATACAATTTTTATAGTTTAGAGAGGATACACGATTACACGCATTTTTTTATTGTTTTGATACATTAATGAGTTCTTCATTAGAAGTAGCTAGATATATATTTTCGGTAGATGGAAAATTCATTAAATTACTAATAACATTTTTAAAAATCTTTTCATGATTATTTCATTGGTGTATACTTGATATATTTTATAACTAATTGACTAAATCCTACATTGAACCAGGTGGTGAACTTACAAGCAGAGCTTGCATACTTTCAAGCCCACCTAGCCACCCTTGAAGGACCAACTCCTCCACCCCCTCCGCCACCTCCGCCACCGCCACCAGCCGCTCTCCCGCCAGGACTATCCATCACCGACCTCACAACCGCCTCATCGGTCCTCGGTTCCTATCACGACTTGTCATCACTTCTTGAACCAATGGTTCCACCCTCATGGACCATGCAATCACCTAGGAGGCAAATGGATCCTCGTCAGTTCATGGGTTTTGGAGCGGCCGCTAGAGCGCCGACTGAGTTGCCGCCGGCACAGGGCGGCAACGGTGACTTTCAAGAGCTGGCTAGGGAGCTTTTGCAGAGGCAAAACAGTGAGGGTTCGGGACAAGGGGCATGCAAACATGAAGGCTCATCTTTGCCCCCATAAAATTAATGAGAGTTATTTTTATTTTATTTTGACTGATGAGACATAATCCAAGATATGTTTCTTTTCTTTTTTTTAACAAATATTTATGGGATTTTAATCGGAAGATTATCTTAATTACAAATATAATTAGATTTTATATATTTCTCTTTCTCGTTTTTTATTTATATGCTTTGTATTCGACTAGAAGGGTGCCCGCGCAATGCGGCGGGACAACATTTTACATCCGACACGAATTTCTAATTTTTGTTATTCTTATAGCAATTTTACAAAAGTTTATTATATTTTTTCTTAGGTAAAATTTAAAATACGAAATAATTGGATTTTGCATGACGACTTGTATACTTATGCATTTACATATTGTATACAATATACATATTGGTTCAGGAAAAAAATTACATCAAAACGTTTAAAAAATACACATTTATGGTTGTAGTATTAATTTTTTAAACATGATAGATTGATATAATAGAAATTCTAAAACAAAGTAAGTTTTTTTGGTATATGGGTAGATAATGTAAAATTTTATGTAATTTATAGTAATTATAAGGTTATTATGTAACTAATTGTAAGGGGTAATTTGTAAATAATGTTAAAAATGTTATTTTACCCTTAAAAATGGTTGTACTTTATGCATTGAGTGAAGTGAGTGTTTTTAATTTAATGGTATCTTAAAATGTATTTCTCATATGCTTTATATATAGTATAGATATTCATACATTCTTACTTGCATATTGTGATATTACGAAGGATCTAAATTCTTAATGTAACAACAGGTCCATTCGTTTTGCTTACAAAATACTTATGGATTTACTTTTGATTGTCCGAGTGAAAAATTTTATGAGGGTTCGTCCATTGGCAATTTAAAATTTGGATATTGCTGATATGAGTTTAATGTATCGTTTGAAAATGTCATTTTAAACTAACCCCCATTTGCATAATAAACTACATGATGAATATATAACATATGGCACACTCTCAAAGCGACATAATATATACTCTTTTTCAACCAATTATTGTATCAACACATTTACATCAACAACTTTTCAAGTTAGAAAGACACATCTATATTTAAAATTCAGAATCAATGTGAATATCCTTTTGATTAATATTGATATAGTTACATAAACTGGCTTATGTTTACTAAAAATCATATCATTAAAAATGGACCGAACTTGGACTTAAAAAGAAAATACTATTGTGAAAATTGAATATACATATGTTTGTGTGTTATTGTTATGAGTTTGAGTGTATTATAGAAGTAGAAATAAAGTCATTTGAAGCTAATAATGTGGACTATACTATTATTTACACAATTTAGTGTTTGTGTTTAATTACTCGAAATGTATTATAAAACCGTGTACATCAAATCACGAAGTGATTCAGTCCTTCAAAGGACTCTACGCGTAACGAAAGCTAAGTAGATAATAAAAGAAAAGCTCAAATACCCAAAATTAATTTTGAATACAAAGAATACTTAAACATTTGATTATAAAGTTTACGGGCCATTATGTCATTTTCTGAAAGTTAATTTTTTGTTTGTTAAATAGTAACAGGCTAACAGCAAGCAAGTCAGAGGACAAAACCCAGAGGCCCGATAAGGCCCAAATTATACCCTTTTCTTCCTGGTCCATCAAACTAAGCCCAGTATGTAACCTTTTTCCTCTGACAGCCCAACTACTAACCAACCCAACCAACTAACCAAGTACCCAACTGCTGGTTTTATCTTCGCTTCAGCAGCCGTAGTAAGCCCTTTATGTGTAAACCACCATGTTGAAACTCATAAAGAGTCAAAGACTTAATTTGCCTAACTATTACACTTAGCAAAAGTTTATCTAATCTCACTTCAAATTTACAGTGTTGTTTATTATGGGATTTAAGCCCTTAACTTCATCTGATGAACTAATGATAGCCCTCTCTACATACGATGATACGATATAGCATTGGAGTAAAAGTCCTTTGATGCCTAATTAGTATAAAACTTAGTTTCTTTGTTTTATTTTATATGCACACACATACTTTTTTGTCTTTCGACGGTTATTACACATGGCTTAGTTGTATATGTGTGTTATATTTATGAGTTGAGCTCGTTTAAGTTCAAGCTCGATTTGTATAATTTAAAAGCTTGAATTCGGTTTATTTTGAGTGCTATGTAAAGAACTCAAATTCAACTCTTGAGTTTTGGGTTATTTGTTTGTCATCTGTTAATTATTCGACTATATTTTGATTGTTCTATGTATATTTATTGGCCTGTTAAACATGTCATGTTTGAGACAAACAATTTAAAACAGACACTTACCTACAAATCATATGTGAACCCCTATGACTATACTCTTAAAGGGTTTAACAAAAATAACGGTTACATACGTGATTTTGCCATTAAAATTTAAGACAAAATTACTATGAAATTACACAATGGACCCACGTCATGTTACTTTGTTTTTATTACAACCGATTTTATATTCTTTTGAAATAAATACCATGATATGTTTTATAAGACATAATATCCAACCTTTTGGTTACGGAACACACGATTTATCATACGTCCAACTACCGAATCTAAGGTTAATAACACCATTTGTTACCGGACCCACGACTTACCAAAATTTTTTTGAACAATAAACGTGCAACCCTGTTTTGTAGAATACGTGTTATCTTAATCGAATTCACTTATTCGTTTACCTGCCGGGACCACACCCTTAACTCCTTCAGAAGAAAACCCATTGATAAAAAAACTACTAGCTCAATTCTAAACATTTTAACTAAAATGAAAAATAAACCTATTACCTCTTAATAGTATTTATATGTTATAAGGTATCAATATTTTAACTCAAACGCCGCCCAAAGCAGTCAACGACTAAATTCAGATCTAAGGCTAATATCGTCATTTCACCACTCAACCGATATTTTCCTTTTCAGATTCCGTTACACAAACTCCTAATCGTACGCGATCCAAACCGACTTCTCTCCGCCCTAACGCCACCACTCTCCGGCCAAACCACCATCGTCAACCACCACGATCCACCACCACTGAACCACCGTAATCCACCGCGTCTCCGCCAGATCCGCCGGAGAAACCAGTGCTATGGCTTCTCCGGAAGCCGAATCCCGTCTCATCAACACCATCATAGTCCCCGCGCTCGAGAAAATCATCAAAAACGGTTCGTGGCGCAAACACTCTAAGCTCGTGAATCAGTGTAAATCCGTACTCGCACGCATCACCGCACCGGAGAAACCTCATTCCACCACTTCATCGGAGGAAAATCAGTCACCGGCTCCCGGCGTTCTATACGATTCCGGCACTAGTGAACTAACCCTAGCTGAATCGGAATTCATCTTATCACCGCTTATTAATGCTTGTTTTTCAGAAACGCTTAAGATCGCGGAGCCTGCGTTGGATTCTATACAGAAGCTGATAGCTCATGGTTGCTTACGAGGCGAATCGGATCCTTCCGGTGGACCGGACGCGAAGTTGTTAGGTAAATTGATCGATGCGGTGTGTAAGTGTCGTGAATTGAGTGATGAGGGAGTAGAGTTGTTAGTTTTGAAGACGATTTTATCTGCGGTGACGTCGATGTCGCTTAGGATAGTAGGTGATAGCTTGTTGCAGATTGTGAGGACTAGTTATGATATTTATTTAGATAGTAAGAATGTGGTTAATCAGACTACGGCTAAGGCGTCGTTGATTCAGATGCTTGTGATTGTGTTTAGGAGGATGGAGGCGGATTCGTCGACAGAGCCGGTGCAGCCGATTGTAGTGGCGGAACTGATGGAACCGGTAGAGAAAGGAGAGGATGGTGATGGAACAATGACAATGTTTGTTCAAGGTTTTATCAGCAAGGTTATGCAGGGAGTGGATGGGGTTATGAATCCTGGGTCTCCAGTGGGGTCTAGTGCGGGTGGTGGTGTGATGCATGATGGGGCTTTTGAGACGAAAATAACAAATATGGGGTCAACAAATCCAGCTGATATGTTGGATTCTAATGATAAGGATATGTTGGATGCTAAGTATTGGGAGATTAGCATGTACAAGACAGCGTTGGAGGGGCGGAAAGGAGAATTGGTAGATGGGGATGGGGAGAGAGATGATGATGTAGAGGTTCAGATTGGGAATAAACTGAGAAGGGATGCTTTTTTGGTGTTTAGAGCTCTTTGTAAACTATCGATGAAGACCCCACCAAAAGAGGCATTGGCAGACCCATTGTTAATGCGGGGGAAGCTTCTTGCCTTGGAGTTGCTCAAGATATTGTTGGAGAATGCAGGGCCTGTTTTCCGAACTAGTGAAAGGTACCACACCTATCATTTTGCTGTTGTTTTAGACATGGTATCATTGTATCAAATTAAGTGTAGCTTATATTTGAAGTCCTATTAGTGCTTTCAGTTTTATAATGAAACATGCTCAAGATTTAGTGCAATGCTTATAGCTTAGGACTTGAAGCATTAGTTAATGCCTTTTACATGATGCACACATATAAACATAACCAGCATTTCTCTTTCACAGCATGTTGACATATTCTGTTAGACGCATGTTCATTAATCATAATCAAACAATAACTGAATGTCTGAATTGGGGTTTCTTCTTTAAAGGTGTTACCTTTTCTTTTAGTTAACTGCAAGTTCATTTCAACTTTCCTGCAGATTGCACATGCTTTAGAAGGCCTGTTAGAACTTGTTGTAATGTTCTTCTGAAGTTAAATATTAACTAATGCATGTATATAAATGTGATTGATCACTTTTTGTTCACTTTTCTCATGTTTCCGAGAGTGGTAAGCAGAGTCAGATGTTTAAGTGACTTTATATCACCTAATATATAAGTGGGATTAAGTAGATTCATAAGCAGTTCATTCGGAGCTTCAAATGTATACTACACGCACATATATTATTAGTTTATGACACTAGAAACTGATCACAAGTACATTAAGTTATTGATCTGTTGTATAATAGTAAATGCTTTATAGTGATCATGAGACAACCCCTAATGGTTGGAGCTATTTTAAGAGGTTGAAGGATTATCATGTGTTTAGATTAGCTCATTAGTGTAAGTTAGGCATGCTTTAGAGACTTATTACTATAAGCTGAGTGTACTTGAGGTGACTTAAAGACTGGACAGATGTCTTACAATGGCAGGAAATAAAATGATCATAGCCTGTATTAATTGCTTACATGAATCTGGTACTAATAGTATTATTGCATCTTTTGCATGAAGAACATGTATTGGGTGTAGGTATCCCTTTGGGAACATGTGAATGACAGGATAATGATTGTGAGGTGGGTGATTTCATGTAATCAAATGCTTCTTCTAAATTGCCTCTTGATGATTCTTAATAAAAAGTAAAAGTGCTGTTAGTGTGATTAGATGTTGATTATAGACTTTCTTGGGTGTTTGTAGATGAGAATAACAAGCAATCATCATTCTCTCTAGGTCTGTAAAATCTTCACCTTTCCAGTCACGCCCCTAGACTGATTTCTTGTCCTTAACTCCACATCAGTTTCCAGTGTAGATTGGATCGGTGTTCTCAGGGTTACCAGCCAAGTATCTAAATTGATATAACTATATAAGACATATAACAAGAATATTTTACCCTAAATCAAACATATATTTGATCTTGAGATTGAAATGTGGGAATATTGTATTGGTGACCTTCTCACATTGATCTGAGCAGTTGAACTGATTGTTGATTCCAATGGGTATTTAATTCTGTAAGAACTATAATTGTTACTGTAAAGAAAATAGTTTTGAGGACCTACGGCTATCCTAGTTTTTGTTGGTCAATGCTTTACCTGAATAGGATGCTATATTAAATTGTTATTTTCCATACTTGGCTACTGTCACTTCTTGTATTTCTTGTCATTATGCTTTGTCAATTGTGAAGTTCAATCTTAGATACCTACACTCTAATCTACATTCCCAGTATTGACACTCTTGTCAATTACTTGTTGGCTGATCCTTAGATCGTTTCTGCAAATTCTAGCTTACTTTACTACAATTTGACAACCAGAGGCAGGCGTTTTTTTAACAAGAAATGTACATGAATCTCTGTACTGAATGAGAATTTGAGATCAGGAATTGGGAATTGCACATTTTTGTACTTGGGATTGGACATCAATTTTGGAGTTTTCCAACATGTGTTATTGTGACAATTTATCATCATTAATGTATAGTACTAGCTGTAGCAAACCCGTGTGTTACACGGATTAAATAAATAAAATATTAATATTATAAAATTTACTAATTATAAAATGATATTTTAAGATATGATATGACTAAAATTATATATGAGAAATGACTATAAGTAAAAAACAGTTTTATCAACTTTTTTAAAATTGTTTTTATATTTTTTTCTTAATTAGAAATAACATTAAGATATAGATCTCTTTCTCAATTTATTAAATTTAAAAAAAAGTGTTAAATAATATTATTAGTAATTTAGATAATTATTTAATAGGAGAGAGAGGCCGGAAAATTTTGGTGATGATGATTGTGATGTTGACACGTATCATCCCAAGATACTTTTTTATTAGAGTAGGAAGATTTACAAAGTATGATTGCTATTTTCCAACTCTTAGGGTTGTTTGGGAGTTTAGACAACTATGTTAAAGCTTTGAAAATTTTGCATTTAAATGCTAAATGCACTTTCTGCCTACTACAGCAGGTCTCTTTCTGGTTTGACTTTGATTTTCCTGTCTTACATATTACTTCATTTTCTCATTTTCTCATTTTCTTGGAACAGATTTTTGGGTGCCATTAGGCAGTATTTATGCTTGTCACTATTGAAGAACAGTACGTCAACCCTTATGATTATTTTTCAGCTCTCTTGTTCAATATTCATTAGCCTTGTATCAAGATTTAGAGCTGGACTGAAGGCAGAGATTGGAGTCTTTTTTCCCATGATTATTCTCAGAGTTTTAGAGAATGTTGCTCAACCTAATTTTCAGCAGAAAATGATTGTAATGCGGTTTCTAGAAAAGCTTTGTGTTGATTCACAAATTCTGGTGGATATATTCATCAACTATGATTGTGATGTTAATTCATCTAACATATTTGAGAGGTATATTCTTTCTAGTGTGTTTCCAGTTAGCTTTGTGCAATCAGTTTTATGATGGATATAAAGTTATATAAGTATATGGCTGTGCTAAAATTTATCTGTTCTAAATTATCGCACAGAATGGTTAATGGACTTCTGAAAACCGCACAAGGTGTACCACCTGGTGTTCCCACAACACTTTTACCGCCTCAGGAAGAAACCATGAAGCTTGAAGCTATGAAGTGCTTGGTGGCTATTTTAAAGTCAATGGGTGATTGGATGAACAAACAACTGCGACTTCCTGATCCTCATTCCGCAAAGTTTTCTGATGTGGTTGAGTACAGTCCTGAAAATGCAAATCTCTCCATGGAAAATGGGGTTGCAACTGAACAGGAGCCTGTTGATGGATCAGATTCTCATTCTGATGCTTCAACTGAAATTTCAGATGCTTTAACGATTGAGCAACGCCGCGCATACAAGCTTGAACTTCAGGTAAATATAGAAGCAGGTATTTTGATGCATGTACTTAATAATGAGTAATATGGATTGTGTTGCATCTCAAATGGGTTGAACTGGTCATGTAGGTGAAAGTCACCGAACTCTTATTTTTTTTTAATGCATGCCACCTACATTTTCCTTACTTAAAGATTTAGATTGTTGTTGTGGTAATTTGTTTATGTAGTCCTCATTACGGTTTAGTTATTTATAAAAAAAATTAAAGCATCAAGCCTAACTCAGTCCATTTCAATCGTGTTAAAGAATGACCAGTTCCAGTCCAAACCCATATCGGCTCATTGCCCACCTTGCCCATCTTGCCATCTCTAGGTAAATGTTTTCTGCTGAGAGCCTTGAAGCAATTTCATCTTTGAATTGTAGTGAATTAATGTAAGATTAATGGCAGGAAGGTATATCACTTTTTAACCGTAAACCTAAAAAGGGCATTGAGTTCTTGATCAATGTGAAGAAAGTGGGAAGTTCACCTGAGGAAATAGCTGAGTTCTTAAAAAATGTTTCTGGTTTGAACAAAACTATGATCGGTGATTATTTAGGGGAACGTGAAGATTTATCACTAAAAGTAATGCATGCATATGTGGATTCCTTTGACTTTCAAGATATGGAGTTTGACGAGGCAATCAGAACATTTCTAAGGGGGTTTAGGTTGCCTGGTGAAGCTCAAAAGATTGATCGAATCATGGAAAAGTTTGCTGAACGTTATTGCAAATGCAATCCAAAGGCATTCATCAGTGCTGATACAGCTTATGTCCTAGCCTATTCCGTTATAATGTTAAATACTGATGCTCATAATCCCATGGTGAAGAATAAGGTAATATTAATGCAAAATACATTCTTCTAATGAAAGATGGACCTAAAAGAATCCCTAATACCCATTTTTTGTTATTTTTGCAGATGTCAGCTGATGATTTTATAAGAAACAATCGTGGTATAGATGATGGAAAAGATTACCAGAGGAGTACTTGAGATCATTGTTTGAACGGATATCAAAAAATGAGATTAAAATGAAAGAAGATGATTTGGCCGTTCAACAAAGGCATTCTGTTAATAATTCAAACAAGATTTTGGGCCTAGATAGCATATTGAATATTGTGGTGCGCAAGAGAGGTGAGGAAAATCAAACTAGTGAAGATCTTATGCGGCATATGCAAGAACAATTTCAAGAGAAAGCGCGAAAATCGGAGTAAGCATGTATTTTACATTTATTTTTTATTGACTTTTTAGTTGAATAATGTGTAAATTCATGCTTATTTGAGAGAATGAGCATGGTTAAATACTTAAATATCATTGACTTGTGGTTGACAATTTGTAGGTCAGTTTATTATGCTGCTACAGATGTATTTATACTTAGATTTATGATAGAGGCATGCTGGGCTCCTATGCTTGCTGCCTTTAGTGTTCCTCTTGAACAAAGTGATGATGTCATCATTATTGCACAATGTTTGGAAGGCTTTCGTCATGCAATTCATGTCACATCAGCAATGTCTATGAAGACTCACCGGGATGCTTTTGTGACTTCACTAGCAAAGTTCACTTCCCTTCATTCACCAGCCGATATAAAACAGAGAAACATTGATGCAATTAAGGTTAGTATGGCCCAAACTCACCATAATTAGTCATATTTAGAAAAATGAAAAAGAAAGTTCTAAAAAATTTAGGATTCGTGTGTTCTAACAAATTTGTGAAGAAACATTTAAAACAACAGTGGAGCACATAATAATAGAGTATGTAGAGTTTAAATTAAATATCAAAATGTTAAATTTACATCAAGTTTTACATAAATACTGATCAGTAACTTTACTTATTCCAAAAGATGAATGCTAGCCATTTTCTTCAACTCCACCCCCTCTTATTTCTTACTCCTTATCAAAGCAGAGTGTTATATGTATATTTTTATTTTAAAACAAATTCATAATCGTATTACGTTAATTGGTCTTTTCTTCTTCATTATTTTTAAAATAGTTGATTTTAGTAATGCTGATAAGTTTTGCAGATGATAGTTACAATCGCAGATGAAGAGGGTGATTACTTACAGGAGGCATGGGAGCATATTCTCACATGTGTTTCTCGGTTTGAGAATTTGCATCTATTAAGGGAGGGAGCTCCACCAGATGCTACTTTCTTTGCTGTTAATCAGAACGAATCTGGAAAGTCAAAACAGTCAAAGTCAAACATCCTTCCTATTCTTAAGAAAAAAAAGGCTGGGAGAATTCAGCAAGCAGCTGCAGCAATGAGAAGAGGTTCATATGATAGTTCTGACATTGGTGGCAATGCTTCTGCAGGTATTATTACGTCAGAACAAGCACACAACCTGGTCTCTAACTTAAATATGTTAGAGCAAGTTGGTGATATGAATCGTATATTTGCAAGAAGTCAGAATCTTAACAGTGAGGCAATAGTGGACTTTGTGAAGGCACTTTGCAAGGTTTCAATGGGGGAGCTACGATCAGCTTCTGATCCACGAGTTTTCAGCCTAACAAAAATAGTCGAAATTGCGTATGGCTCTGGCGCTTTATTCTTGCTTCTTTAGTATACTGCAGTTCCAGTTCTATATGATATCTAGTGGTGCAAGATTGGCAGGTCAGGCGGGTTGGGTAACATATCAAACACGTCACATTTTATTACGGATGAGAATATGTGCGGATTGGGTTGACTTACAATTATTTTTTCTTGTCTTTTATAATCTAAATATTTGGGTATAAACAATTTATGAGGTCGGTATGCATTAGAAATATACTTTGGACGACTTTCGACATGTTTAACCCATTTCTGTTGTATCTAAGGTTTTTGACATGAACTGTTAATTGTTCAGAATTGTCACATTTGATAATGTTCGTGAGTGTCCTTTTTGAGGGTTTAATGTACTTTATCTCTTCTTTTTCCTTATTCAGGCATTATAACATGAACCGTATCCGGCTTGTTTGGACAAGTATCTGGAATGTACTCTCTGATTTTTTTGTGACTATAGGCTGTTCTGAAAACCTGTCAATTGCGATATTTGCAATGGATTCTTTACGCCAATTGTCTATGAAATTTTTGGAGAGGGAAGAGTTGGCTAATTATAACTTCCAGAATGAGTTTATGAAACCTTTTGTGATTGCCATGCGGAAAAGTAGCGCAGTGGAAATCAGAGAGCTTATAATCAGATGTGTCTCTCAGATGGTTCTATCTCGTGTCAATAATGTCAAGTCAGGATGGAAAAGCATGTTTATGGTACGTCTAACATCTTTCTTTCTCGACATGTGTTATTCCAGATTATTTTTTACATGGTCAAGATTCTAAATGGAGACCATCTCTATGATTTTTTGCTTCTGTATATATGTTATTTGTATTCTATTTGAACCATAGACTTTCCATTGGAAGTTGGCCATTTTTCTTTCAACGGATACTATGTAGGGGATAGCATATGTGTTGCTAAATACATAAGTTATGTGCTGCAAAGGCTGACAAAAATCATGTCTAGCCCTACAACTTTGTTACAAACACACAAGTATCCTCATTTACTCTTGGCAGCATCCAAGGTTGTGTTATACTAGAAGTACACATCATTCCCAAATATTCAACTTTTTTCATTAAGGCCGCCTAAATATTGAAACTTCTTTATAGACTGCCCAAGTATGCATAAAGTTTCATTTATACCAAGTTTGACCAAAACCAAGCTGAATGATGGACATTTCCTTCAATTTTGGAGTGTTCAATAATTTTTTACTTTATAGAACAAACAAGTTATGGAAGTTATTTTTTATAAGGATTTTTATTGTCATAGCATACAACCTGTTTTTAATCCATTTGATTTGTTTTCTTCTTTGCTACACTAATGCATATTATTTTTTACTGGTTGACCTGCTAGAGATAAAACTAACCTTAGTTGATCCTTCGTAAATAAATGAGTTGAAATTTCTGGTTCTTAAAAACCTTATCGTACTTGTTACATATTGTCCATTATAGCTATTCTAGTTGCATTTTTACAAGAAAAAGTGATTTATTTCCCTAAAAAAGGCGAGTACAATGGTTCAAGTAGCCAATCATCCTTTTTCGTCTATTTGCAGCTGAAATTTCAGTTCTAACGATGGTAAAATTTACCAGGTCTTTACAACAGCAGCTTACGATGACCACAAAAATATTGTTCTACTTGCTTTTGAAATAATTGAGAAGATAGTGCAAGATTATTTCCCATATATTACTGAGACAGAAACCACAGCTTTTACAGATTGTGTAAACTGTCTGATTGCATTCACCAACAGTAGATTCAACAAAGATATTAGTCTCAGTGCTGTTGGATTCTTGCGTTTATGTGCTGAAAAACTAGCAGAAGGAGCTATAGGCTTTTCAAAGAATAAAGAGAAAGAAGGTTCTGAGATACTGAGATCTCCACATCAAGATAACAGCAAGAACTATGAGAATGGGGAGTTGGCAGATAAGGATGACCATCTGTACTTCTGGTTTCCGTTATTAGCTGGTAAGGAAATTATGTGGTGTTTGGGTTGACAGGTTCGTGTAACCCAACTTGACCCCAACCAATTAGTTAATGACATTATAGTTTCTAACAGTCACTTAAATGACACCTTTATTAGTTATTTAAACATTAAGAAAAATGCACAAACATGAATTTGGGTTGACCTAGCTGATCCAGCTTGTACTGAAAATACATGTTTGTTACCACCCTTCTGACCAGCTTACATATAGTAGTTAGTTTTCTTAATCTTATATATGATTTATTCTTCTTCCTCAGGGCTGTCTGAACTTAGCTTTGATCCAAGGCCTGAAATTAGGCAACATGCTCTTCAAGTGCTCTTTGATACATTAAGAAACTATGGCCATCACTTCAATCTCCCATTATGGGAACGAGTGTTCGAGTCTGTCTTATTTCCAATCTTTGATTACGTTCGACATTCTATTGATCCTTCGGATGACATTTCATCATCTGAACATGGTCATAATGGCAATGATGAACTAGATAAAGATTCTTGGCTCTATGAAACATGCACACTTTCACTCCAGTTGGTGGTGGATCTTTTTGTTAATTTTTACAGTACCGTTAATCCACTTTTAGAAAAGGTGCTGACTTTACTAGTGAGTTTTATTAAACGTCCTCATCAAAGCCTGGCTGGTATTGGTGTTGCTGCATATGTTCGTTTGATGAGTAATGCTGGAGAGTTGTTTTCTGATGATAAGTGGCTTGAAGTCGTTTCTTCTCTAAAGGAAGCAGCTAATGCGACATTACCTGATTTCTCTTTTGTTTTCAATAATGATAGTACCTTTTTGAATCATGAAGATGAGTCAGCAGAAAGAAGTAATGTAGAATCTGCGGAGTCTAGTATGCAGGATGATGATTTGGAAAAAAGGCAGCGGGCCCGTTTATATACTGCCATATCTGATGTCAAATGTCGTGCTGCCATTCAACTTTTATTGATACAGGTAAATACGAGTTCTTTCTATTGCTCTCTTAGTCTTTGTTTAGTTGCTGTAAATAGGGATGGCAATTTACCTATAAATGGGTCTATTTGATATATGTTTTTCTCATATGGGTAAAATAAAATTAGCTGAAAATGGACGTACTCAATTCGATTGAATGGGTTAAAAATCCTTCAAAGTCTATTTTATTGAACAAAATGATTTTGGAGGTTTCATGCATTAAATACATACTTCGGTTGACATCACTCATTTCTCTTTTCCTTTTTAGGTAAAATTTTTTGCCAGTTCTGCTCTTTAGAAATAGAGATAAAACTCAACCCAAATTGACCCATTCATAAATAAATGGGTCGCAATGGTTTTCGGACACAGCTGCATCCCTTAATTCTATTTTCTTACTAATAAGATTCAAGTGGAAATACTTTGTATTATTATTAAATTATGGATGAAAAACTTGCAGTTTCTGTGTAATTGCTTATAGTTCTATTCATTCTAACACTCCATTCCCTTGCTCCTGTTTTGTAAAAATCATCAGGCAATTACAGAGATCCAGAGCATGTATAGACCTCAACTATCAGTAAAGAACACCATGATCCTTTTGGATGCAGTGCATGGAATGGCAAAGCACGCTCACAAAGTAAATGCTGATGTCACATTACGCTCTAACCTACAAGATCTGGGGCCCATGACCCAAATGCAGGATCCACCATTATTACGCCTTGAAAACGAGTCCTACCAACTCTGCCTCACATTTTTACAGAATCTTGAAACCGATAAACCTCCATTCTATGAGGAATCACAAGTTGAAGCGTACCTCGTTGACCTTTGCCATCAAGTCTTGAAGTCCTATGTTGAAATAGCACAGGTGACTCACACGTCTCTTAACAACCAACCTCATTGGTTGATACCGTTAGGGTCTGGGAAGAAGAGAGAACTGGCTTCTCGTGGGCCTGTTATTGTAGCTACTTTACAGGCTATACGTAGTTTGGGAGATTCTTCATTTGAGAAGAATCTTACTCGTTTTTTCCCTCTGTTTTCGAGCTTGATTAGATGCGAGCATGGGTCCCGTGAGGTCCAGATAGCACTTAGTGAAATGCTTAGCTCTTCTGTCGGCCCTGTTCTACTTCGATTATGTTGAAAACTGGTATTTTTTGTATTTCTATCGTTTGCGTTTTCTGCCTTTTTTTACTTAATTTTTGTTCAAAATGTAATTCATAGTGTATGTAGTTATATTCTTGGGCATAATTGCATTTAAAATCAGTAGATTTCGTTGTATCTTAGTTGTTTCTTCTACATATAGTCTAAAAAATGATTTTATGCAACCAAAATCTGCATTCTTAACATGTGGGATGGAAATTTAAAGCATCTTTAGAATATGGTTATGTAGTACTGTTTTGCAGGGATGTGCATAAAGAATCAAGGGTAGAGACTTTGGCTACTTTTGGGTTTTATGCAAAACTAAAGGTATGATATTCTTTTGTTGCTGCTGTTATGATTGTAATTGTAATATATACTAGTTTAGGTGTGTTATGTACTTTTTTTAAGTTTATAAATTGGTTTTCTTATTGGATATGATTGTAAAACTATTATTACAATGCTGATTCAACGCTGTTCAATGAAACACTTTAGAAGGTTATGTAGACTTTGTTATTTCATGGCTACTTTTAACACCAAGTGTCACCTTTTTCTTTTTAGTTGAGTTTTAAATTTTACCTTGATCAAGCATGGTAACGAAGATATAAAAATTGTTAGACGTGTTTAAATGGATGATATAGCAAGTAATTGGTTGTGTATGTGGGAGTAAAATGGTCAAAATTGACCTAAATTGAGAGGTTAAAATCAAGTATTGAATTGGAGTTAAATCTTTAAAGAAAAAAGGTGATTCAGAGTCATATTGATCAAATAGTGATTTTTGTGAATAATGTATTTGTATTCGTTAAATCGTCATGAAAGGTTATGTGGGTGAATTTGGTATGAATAAAATCAGTTTCAAACTCACTATAATTCAGTTGGATGTAACTAGAAGAAATCGTGAGTTTAAAGTAAAAATAATCACCATCATGTAAACTGTAAAGTATACTTATATGAATTATGTTAAAAGAGCTGTTACAAGCTGAAATTTGTTAGAAAACTTATTTTAGAAAGCAGTGACCAAAGTGCACAAAAGATTGATAAAATGAATGTCGAAATCATTAAAAACAGTCTGTGAATAGGGTTGGACTTAAATTGTTCACAAATATGTTGAGACTCCTAAGTTTTAAAGCGAATGAAATTGTCCATACACATGGAGAGGCTTCAATAAAAGGTTGTTTAATTAGACTGTCCATTAGACTCGGGGTCATCCATAAATACCTTTTGTTTTTTTCTTTTAACGAAAAATATGCGACCAGAAGAAAACTCATTGTTGAGAAAACCACAGGTTCAATTTTGAGCATTTTACTCATAGTGATACTTGAACCTATGACCTTCTTATATTTACATGTAATGGGTTCCTCACCTTACATGTCATTAGGATCATTGGTCGTCCATAAATACCCATATCCGTAATTTTTTATGTGTTAAGTGCAACTTATTGGTAGTTCAACCTTTATAATTTTCACACATAAATGTGTGAATTGTGTCTTAAATGATTGTTTGGGACAAGACAACAAACAATCCATATCGTGTAGTGACACCATATACATGCGATAAACATAAAATTTGACTCTCTTACGGCGCGACGATGTCTGTGATTTGTGGCTTAACTGAATTAAGTGTGTGCATAATAATTCGTAGCTGAAAATACCAAAAAACCAATAGTATCCGTAACTAAATAAACTAAAATGAATTACTTATTGGGTTATTCGATTCGGTTACCAGTTCCATAAATCTTGCTTATTTATACAACCAAACCAAATTCTAACTAATTTAATTTGAAACCGAACCTAATAAGCCGCTTTAATAAGTAAATTTGATTTGTTTAGACAAATTGTTTGATGGGTTCAGGTTTTGGTTAAACCTTAAAAATTCTAAAACCTAATAAACAAATTTCCGAACGAATAAAAATCCCCTAAACTGAATATTGCGATAAGCGTGATTAGGCAACTTTGAAATTAGAGCTTTTATTAGCAAAGTAGAATTCTTGGGATGTATTTAAAATTAGCTATTGAATTTTTGGGTTGGTTGAAAACATAAAAACGTCTCATTCAAATTCATCTAGTGTGCTAAAATAATAATTTTTTTTCACAAGTCAGTTTTTACTTGATAACAAAATGTAATTTAAAATTTAATTTGATATGCCTTTCAAGTGACGTTCTAGTAGTAAAATGGTATACTTCTTAATCGATAGTTGATGGTTTGAATCAAATAGAATGTAAGTGTAATTGTATTATAAGTAGGATATGTGTAGAATAAAGAGTACGTGTTTTTAGAAATAAAACAAAATTAAAAATTGATATAGTTACAAATGAAAATTGTTGCGTTTAAAATTAACTATTTCTCTTTGAGTATGCTACCAACCAATAATGCGTGGATTTCAAAAGCTCTCTTCTCTTTCCTCAATTCATATTAAACTACGCACTTAAGAAAAATTAATTATGATTACTGTAACACCTAATCCCATGGACCACATGGGAAATGAAGAACATATATACAAAAATACACTAACACCATTTTGCATTCATGTCATCACCGCCATATGGCCTTTTGAATCTAACTTTTAATTGCATGTTATCACATCTAATCTTTCTTAAATTATATTTTCCTAGCTAGTATCTTGAAAATACTTACCCTTTGAATATAAAATCAAATTACCACTAGTAGTTTTTAATTATTAGAATACAACCCTCTAAAATATACTATTAATTGTATCTATTACTCTTGAGACTTGAACCCAGACCTGCCACTTTAGGTGAGGAAACATACTAGATGCTAAGAGGCCATTGACGACTCTGATTAGATATTAACATGGTCAGAGTTTATGAATAAATTAAGTTTTATTGAACTATTATAGTTGAATTGAGTTAAACTTTATAATTAACAATGAATTTAATTACAAAAGTGAGCTTGAAATATACAATGAGCGTCGCTTGAATCTATAAGAACCCGTATTAATTTTTTCAAGTGTAAATTTTTGTTGTTTTATAGAACATAGTTCTCATGCGAACATTATGAGTTTTCAAATCAACCTACTTTAGTGAGCATTATTTTGATAAAAGCATGTTCAAGTTGCATAAGCTCTTTGTCTTGTTAGGATCTTCCTTAAGCCGGATTCAATGTATATCATAAGTATCTTACACTTAGTAATGATTTCATGTTAAAATCTAGTTTTCCTTAATTTTACCTTTTAACTCATGAAGATCGCTTAGACATTTATAAAACGTTTTCTGTCTGTTTAGAGTCCTAAATATTAGTTATAATAAATTGTATTTATTGTTTGGATTTGGTAAGGTTGTGAACATATATATATAACTGTTGTTTAGAGTCCTAAATATTAGTTAAAATAATTGCTATAAATGGGCAAGTTTGCTACGAATGAACAAATTTGTTACTCTAGTTTTACCCCTGACCTGTCAAGAGGGTGGTGCCCTCTTGGTCTACGAACTTCACCATTAGATCATCAGGTTCCTAAGTCGTTAAAATTATAATACTCTCAAATATGCATCAACTCCACACATCCAACTTAATGATGTTTAATATCTCTTTGGTGAACAAGTAAATTAGTTACACTCAAATGACATTGATGACCCTAAAATCACCAACATAAAGTCCAAGGAGTGTCAGGCCACTTTAAAATCAACATACGCGTGCATTCCCATTTTATATTTCACAAGAGATTGACTGGACTTTTTTTCACAAGTTAAACTCGTAACATCCGGATCACATCACAAAAAACATACTATTCCTCATTATACAAAAGACAACCATTAAACCTTACCAATTAGTTGAGCAATAATTGGTCTAGGTTAAGCATTAAGAGTGTTTTTCTTTAGACTAAAAAGCAGCCGGCCATTTTTAGGGTGACCATGTGATTGATGGCGACCCCTTTGGAACTATTGTTGATGGATGCATTTCAACTACTAAATGTTTTGATATAATAAAACCAAATATTTGTAAATGATTTCAAAGTCAACGAGTGTCCCTTTTGACTCACTAATGTTTGTGTTCTTGTTCTTTTGTCGTATTCTTCACGTTGAATATTAACTTGTTCGTAAATTATGTGATTGATTGATTTATGAACTTTAAAGTAGTTGATCTATTTTGTTTTTGTTACGCTTAAGATGATAATTGGAACTTGAGTGAAAACAAAACGAAACGAAGTACACATGTTCAACGAGCTAAGTAACTAGGTCGACAATCGTTAAAGGTATGTTCAAATATTCACGGCATTTGAAATGGGTTTATTAGAAAAACACCCCCGTTACACAATACCTTATATAAATACACCATACGCTCTATTATATAACATATATTTAGCAATTGTATGAGATCATTCACAGTATGTTCTTTGTTTTTTATATGAGTATGTGTCATATATTATAAGGATGGTTGTTAGTGGTTGTGAGTGAAGATGAAAAATTTATGAGGATTGTACCATGATTCCTCGTATTTAAGAAAATACGATGCAACCATATAATTTTATTAAATATTTTTAAAAGTGGTTGTGAACGTAAGAGATAAAATATAATGATAAAGAATTAAAAGTATTATTTAATTGAAATAGATAGTAAAAAAATAATGTTTTTAATATACATTTAGTGATGGTGACGGAGAAACTAGTGTGAACACTAAATTTAGGTGTGGTAGAGAAGTACAAGAACCATGAAGAGATACCAATTGTATAGTCTTTAAGTTTTACTTATAAAGATTTGACAAAAATAATTTTTTTTAAAATATTTAAAATATTCAAAACATCAATTACCTTATAAAGTCTCTAAGTTTTATCAGTTCCAGTCTAAAAGTCGTATCAATTGTTTCAACATGATCAAATATCATAAATTTTTGAACTGGAATTAAAATAACTTATAAAACTTTTGAATTTAAGTTGATATTTTTAATCTTTTAAAAAATAATAATTTTTATTTAAACAAACTTAAACCTTCTAGTTTATATCATACGTAAATTATCCTATATATAACAATACATAATAGCCTATATACCTTATGACCTATACCTTTAAATAAGTTGGTAAAATTTGGGCATTTATGGTTAAAATGGCCAATGAAAGTCAACATTTTCATCATAGTCAAACTTCGATAATCCATTACGAAACTTTGTTGGTCAAATTTATCCACGATCAAACTTGGTCAACTAAAATCAATCTGTAACGTCTCTATGAATCATAGTCAATATAAGAATTAGTCAATGATACGCAAACTAGATTAAAACATCACTGTTAACGTACCTTAATTAACAAATCATAGTTGTTAAACATCATACATCTATTCGTACAAATACATTCGTACATACATATATGGGGTATTATTTTTTTCTTTAAACGAAAAACACACATGTCAAATTTTATGACGATAAACATCATATGCCAGTAGATCAAGAAAACACTTATATATATATATATATATATATATATAAGATTGGGATCATATGAGAACCCTTTATAATTGCAAAAACTCCTTAACCCTCTTATAAGCCCTTGATTTAATATAAAAAATTTAGATGTTTTATGAAGGGTCAAGATCTACCTAAGAGCACTTAGGTAATTTGTATTTTTTGTATTTTTTTTGTGAGGTAGCTCTCATGTGTTAATCTATTTCTTGTTGTCTCAAAATTCATTTCAAATCCAATTTCAAACGACATTAAAATCTCATCTCCAAATCTCATTTTAAATCTTGGATCCATCTCAAAATCCAACCTTTGAAGCTATCCTCGTTATTTTGCACCGATATTTCATTCCATCTTCCCTCAATCGCAAGTGCAACAACCATGGTGACGGATAATCTCGAGAAATGCACCTGTTCAATGACCCAGATGGGGCAAAATCTAAGAAGAGGGCGACGATCGCTGCATGGTTATCGCACCTGATGAACAGTTAATCTCAAGTGCAACAGCCATGCTGATGGATAATCTCAAGAAACGCACCTGCTTAAAGACCAAGATGGGGCGAAATCTAAGAAGAGGACGACAATCATTGCAAGGTTATCGCACCCGACGAACAATTTTTTCACTGTAAGAAAGCATTGTATATTTCATTTTGGTGTTTTAAGTTTGTTTCTAGAAAGTTCATATTGATTTAAGGGGAAATGGTGTGTTCAGTGTAATTTGATTCTAGTTTTGTTTAGTGAAATATGATATGAGTTTAGGGTTTGAGGTACATTTCATTTTGGTGATTTATGTTTTTTTATGTGAATTTGATTTTGTTTCTAGAAAGTTCATATTGATTTAAGGGGTAATGGTGTGTTCTGTATAATTTGATTCAAATTTTTTTAGTGAAATATGATATGAGTTTTCTTTTGAAAGATGGAATTAGGTTTTTGTGGTTTGAAATTTCATTGTTTGTGTAATTTGTTCTTAATTGAGTTTTTGTTTTAGATTTATGAAAATTTAAGTCTGATTATATTGACAGTAACATTTAAAATCTAGTTATTGTTTCACTGCATAATTGTTTCCAATTTTCTCCACAAATAGCAACTTGTTTCTGGTGCGAAAAATTTGGTAAGCACATTGTTTGGGTTGTGTCGACATGCGAGGATTTAAGTCAAAGTTGGCATCTTCTAATGATTTTTCAAATTAAGACCAATGCAAAAAGGTTGCAAAGGTAAGTGGTACTTGAATATGTATTATGGATGACCTTAAAAATATGATAATTTAACATATGAGTGCCCCAAGAATTTTTATTTCTTGCTGCAATTAATACATTTTCTTAGGCTGCATAAAAGCAATGGAAGATGCTAGATTGGAAAAGAAAGCATCCAATTTACTTCCCGATCTTGAACCATTTGGTTTTAGTAAAATTGTTGAAGGTGGTTTTGCATTCAAAGAAATATGATGTAACAAGTGTTTTCGTTACATGATGTAACACCCGGATATTTATTATTTTGAAGCCGGTGGCGAAAGAAAAGAAAATAAAGTCCAAAAGTCGAGGGACCAAACCCGCCAACGAAGAAAAAATTGGGAAACATGGTGACATATGTAGGGAGAGAGCAACCCACTCTCCCCACACTCACATTTCAGCTACAAAGAGAAGAATAGAGAGAAAGAGGAGAAAAAGAGGAAAAAGTGTTGGTTCAGGTCGATTCGGGTCGCCAAAATCGTCGTGAAGCAAGCCGAATCGAAGCTCTTGTTGTTGTGCTCGTTTAGGTGAGTTCTAGGACCCCTCTTTTACTTGTTTTCAAACGATTTGGGGCTGGAAAACATCTGAAATCGAGTTTTTTGTATGTGTGTAAGTTGACTCGTTTGTGTATGTGTATGTATATGTATGACGCGATTGTGACTTGATTCTTGCTTGGTTGTGCTTGAATGATGTTATGGTATGCATCCCTAAGGTTTAGGATGGTCGATTTAGGCTTAAAATGGGTTTAGATGAGTTTGGAGGCCGAAAACCCTCGGCTGCAGTCGGGTTGAACTGCATTCTGCATCAGTTAGGGTTAGGCGACCGACTGGAGGCCGAATGGAGGCCATACGGCCGATTAGGGTGCGATTGGGGTCCATTCGCACGATTGGGATTCATTCGCACGACCGGAGGGCCAGTCGCATGGGATTCATGCGACTGAGAGTTCATTCGCACGACTGAAGGTCCAGTCGCATAGGTGTTCATCCGCATTGTCCATTCGCCCGACTGAGAGTTCATTCGCACAGGTGTTCATCCGTATTAGTTCATTCGCATGATGTTCAGTCGTATGGAGGCCATGCGACTGAAGGGTGTCCATACGCCCGAATAGGGCTGTTGAACCCGAGGAAGGTGTAGATTGACTTCTGACTTTCGAGGGAAAGTGCAGATGTAAGTTTTGATGTAAAGGTTCCCATAGGAGTTTTTAAGATGACGATGGAGGTCTTAGAAAGCATGTTGGGCATGATGAGGGTGATGATGTTGTATGTTATGTATGTATGATGTTGCCCTGTATGATGTGATGTTGATGCATGTTAATGTTCCTTAGTGTGATGTATAATATCTTTCCTGTGGCTTTACTTGTTATAATGAATGAACGAACTATTATGTAACGTAAAGTGAAGGATAAAGAAAGGGGAACATGTTGAATGAATGCATGTACTAATGAACGAATGAAACGTCTTGCACACATCGGATACGGGGTCCTTCTTGGTGATTGACCCTAAATGTAGAACCTCTACCGCTCACCCCTAGTACTGTGGCATACGTTTAGCTGTCATTCGTTGACTTCGGCCCAGTAGCTAAGACTGATGGTTACTCCTAGTACCGTGGCATACGTTTAGCTGTCATTCGTTGACTTCGGCCCGGTAGCTACGACTAACCGGGGTGTAGCACATGGTAATTGGTTTGGGATGATGTCCGATGCGCAAGTAAGGTAATGAAAGAACGAATGAACGAATGAAGAAGATAATAATGATATTATCTATGTGTATGTACGATGTGTGATCATGTAAAAGTAACGAACGGTTTTATATGAAAGTAAAGTATGTTTTATTTATAAAACTAGAACTCACTCAGCAACGCTGACTTTGATGTGTTTCCAGTTGGCAGGTAATGATTGCTGAGGATGGCACGGGCGACTACTCAGCTCTTTTGGGATGACATTCTTTGATTAATGTTTTTGCACTGTAATGCGAACAAACTATTTTGTAATGAATGTTGTATTAGTTGCAAAAGCATTTACATGGAAATGAAAGTTTGTTTTAGTTTTCCGCTGCGATTTAAGAAATACAAATGTAATTATACGTTTTGTGTGCGATGAGAACCCAGCTGTAGGCGTCCCGGGGACAGGGCCTTACACATGAACTTTATTGTAATAAGCAAAATCTTGTTGTTTAGAGATTTGAGCATGTTTTTATGTTTAATTCTATTTTTTTATGTTGTTAATACACTATGTTTCATCTTTTTACATTGATGTTACACCTTTTTACACTAATTTTATATTTATTTATATTAACGTAACACTAAGTTGCATCAATATAATTACCCCATGTTTACATTAGTTTACTAGATGATAATGGATCTTTGTCAGTTTGGTATAGTATTTAAAGAAATATGAGATAATTCGATATACCTTATTGTAAATAATTACAATATAAAGTAATTAACCGTAAGTATTAGTATTTTGCATTTAAATGAATTGTAAGTAAAAAAATATGATATAAGAAATTACAATATGATGTAATTCGTTGTAAGTATTAAGATTGAATTCATATAAACATGATGTAATTTACTGTAAATATTAGTTTTTGCATATAAACTTGATGTAATTCACTGTAATATAACTTACTGTTACTATAAATAATTATAATTATGCTGTAATTTACTGTAACTATTACAAATATGATTTAATTTACTGAAATTTAGATATTTTTTAAAGTTTATGCAATGTATTTTTTGCATGAAGGGGGATGGTAACGATAACGTATATATTAGGTTTTGTTTTTTACAACCCTACATTATTTTTGCATGATTGATGTAAAATCCTTTTATTAGGATTTGTTTTTGCTGGTTTGTATATGTGTATTTCGATGTAATGCATTGTAAGTAATTACAATACGATGTAACTCACTGTAATTATTTTTGTTGAGACTATATTGGAATTAAAGAGAAAAAAGAACGAGTTTAATGGTGTACTTATTATAAAAAAATAACAATTTGTAAAAAAGTTATAAAGGTTTTAAAAATAAAGGGGGTAAAAATTTTAAACAAAAAAAGTAATAGAGATAATTGAATAAATACACATGTCAAAATACTAGTGAATCTGAATTTTAGTGGGGTGGGTTAAATTACTTCTATACCCTTTTCTATTAAAAAAATAAAGAACGTAATAAAAAGATCATGTCCACTGAAATTTGATCAATGGCATAAAGATGTGTTAAAGAGTTTATATACATATATATAGGGTGGGTTCTTATTTGAACCTAACCCTATATATATATATATATAGGGGAGAGATCAAATGAGAACTAGTTTTTTTTTATGAGAACTCTAGGAACCAATCTCAACCACTAGTTCTCAATAGTAAAATTGTAATTAACAAAAACATATTTAAAAAATTTATAAATCAAAAAATAACATAAAAATAAAAAAAATAAAAACACAAAAATATTCCCCAACTTTTCCTCTTTCATAAAAAAATATTAAAAAATTTATAAAAAATAAAAAAAATTCCCGTTTTTTTTAACGAAATTCGTTTTACACATGTGTAATATCGGATTTACACATGTGTAAATCCAGTACTACACATGTGTATAACTTGATTTACACATATGTAAACAACAGATGTACGATTTTTTTAGAAAAATATATCAATATGGTAGGCGTTGGAAAGATAAAAAATACTGAATTTTATGGTGAAATTTTTTTGAAAAAATGATGTCGTGAAAAAAAGTTACGAACGTTTAATAAAAAGGGGGAAATGCCATGTGATAAAAAATGAGTGGCTGAGATTGGTTCCTAGAGTTCTCACAAAAAAAGATGGTTCTCATTTGAACTCTCCCATATATATATATATTATATATATATATAGGAGGGATCAAATGAAAACCACCATTATAAAAGAAAACCAATATCAACCAACCACATAATTTCTAATAGTTTTTTTAGTTTTTCTAATTAAAAGGGTAATTAAGTAAACTTTCACTCCACTAATTTAGGCAATATTTTTTAACTTTCAATTCCTTATTGACTTTTGATCAATTTCTCTTCAAATTATCATCTTCCATATTTGTAGAACTAACTAAAATCAAATTAAAGATTCAATCAAGCTGATAACTCTTGATTAAAAATTTCAATCCATCGATGATGCCAACTGAACTGTCACTGCCTTGCCACCATCGATCACCAACATCTACTCCCATTGGCACCTACGAACACTACCAACACCATGGCCTAACAGGCGTAATCGACATTTGATTACAAATATTATGATGGGTTCAATAGTGGAAAGGTGTTAGATAAGAAATCGGTTTAGATGGGAATCGATTGATATGAGAAATATATTAATATGAACAAACCACTATCAAAGAACATGGTTATCTGCTCCACTCATATCCACAAATCAATATTTGGGTACGACTAGGACTCAACCTCATGATCGAAGATGAAGAATCGGATAGGATACATGTGGATAGATGTGGAAAGGTGTTAAGTGAGTTATAATGAATCAAGTAAAGAAGAAATATTCTTGGTAATGTCAAGATGAAGATGATGATGATAATGAACTTAGTTACGCATATGTAACCAAGATGAAGATGAAGATAACGATGAATTGGATGGAAAAATGGTATTTCAGGTAGGATTCATATATGTACCTAGGTTATATACATGTAACCTTATGAGATACATATATATAACTTTGATAGCTATGGTGATGAAGATCAATCAATTGAATGTGAAGAAATGGTATCATGGTAGGATACATATATGTACCAATGTTACATATATGTATATGTAAAAGAGTTTATGGGTAGGATACATATATGTACCCAAGACACATATATCTAATCATCAGGTACATATATGTAATTATATTGCATTTGTATATGTTTATTTATACATAACCATATCTATATATGTGTAAATTTTTAGTTCAATAAAATGTTTTTACTTGGTACACGTGTTATGTTTACATAAGTGTGTATGATGACGATTGTATATGTAGCAAGATTAATTGAAGTGGTTAGATGGTCAAAAGATTTAAGATTGGTTCATGGTGAAAAAAAAGTTTCATTAGGTTACGTATACGTAACATGATGTTTCATATACATAGATCATTATTACATATACGTAACACATTGTTACATATTGAAATTAACTCATGTTTATCGTGGTTATGTATTTGTGTTTGTGTTTTACTTTATAGTCAATTGATTTAATATCTAAAATTTAGTATAATTTGTCGTTAAATTAAAAAAAAAATATTAGTATAATAAAATAAGAAGAATGAATGGTTTTTATTAATTAAGATAGATGAGAGAGAATGAGTGATTTTAGTGATTTAGTTAATTAAGAAAAGATTTTCATATAATTTGTATGTCTTTTGCCTATTATACCCCTAAAACCTTTTAATTAAATCTTTTAAACACCATTTAATTACCATCATGCCACTAAACAATCTTAACCATAGATTAAATAAATCAATGGCTATAATTTGGTTTTCAATTATATAGGGTTTTCAATGGAACTCCCCTATATATATATATATTATATATATATATATATATATGTGTGTTGTGTGTGTGTGTGTGTGTGGTGTGTGTGTGTGTGTGTGTATGTATGTATATATATATATTGTATGTATATATAATATGTATATGTATATATGTATGTATATATATGCATATATCAAAATGAGTGTCTGAGGTTAGTTTCTAAAGTTCTTATAAAAATGTGGTTCTCATTTCAACGAGGGCCTTATATAGGGGAGGATCAAATGAGAACTAACTTTTTTATGAGAACTCTATAACCAATATCAACCATTAGTTTTCAATGTCAAAATTGTAATTAACAAAAATATATTATAAAAAATTATATTTATATATATAATAAATATGGTAGAGTTATCTTGAGAATCATCCTTTCTTGTAAGAACTTTAAGAACCAATCTGAACCACTCATTTTTATAACATGCAAATCACACGTCATTTCTTTTTTTTAAAACATTCATAACTTTTTAGCACGATATCATTTTTTCAAAAGAATTTCAGCATAAGAATTCAGTATTTTTTATTTTTCCAACGCCTACCATAGTGATATATATATTTAAAAAAACATTCATCTGTTATTTACATATGTGTAAATCTAGTTATACACATGTGTAATACTAGATTTACACATGTGTAAAATGAACTTCGTAAAAAAATGAGATTTTTATTTTATTTTTTATTTTTGTTATGAAAGAGGAAAACTAGGGGAATATTTTTGTGTTTTTATTTTTTTTATTTTTATGTTAATTTTTTATTTATAAGTTTTTAAATATATTTTTGTTAATTACAATTTGTCATTGAAAACTAGTAGTTGAGATTGATTATAGAATTCTCACAAAAAAGTGAGTTCTCATTTGTTACCTCCCCTATACATGTGTGTGTGTGTATATATATATATGTGTATATATATGTATATATATACATATACATATATAGGTATATATATATATATATGTCACACCCCGACCGACGGCGGAATCATTGGGGCGGACGAATGGGAGACGATTGCTCATAGCACATGAAACTAATTAAGTTGAAATATTATTAAATATCATTATTCATTAAACATTACAAGACAAATAAGTAATTATAAAACAATCAAAATACAACCAATAACATAAGACTTTTAATTTAAACTAGGTCCAAGTCCTATATGAGCACGAAGAGAAATCCATAAGAAGTAAACCTGAAACATGATAAAAATAAAAGGTCAACTAAAAAGTTGGTGAGTTTCCAAGGTTTTTATACATAATATAACAAGGTTACAAGTAGCAATTCATGTCATAGGTTATAAGTTAGTAAGGTTATAGAACATTATATCGTTACAACCAAACCTCGACTTGATTACAAGTATATAAGATTGGCTAAGTGTATTTGGTTCCCATGATGAACTAGCATACGTCATAAGGAGTCGGCAATACATCGACTTTAGCACCAAATAGGCTTGTTAGGCCCAAAGATCTAAGACGTCGCCAGGCTAGCAATAGTTAATGATTGTAAACAAAATATGTATCTCATATAAGACTTACAATAACACAAATAACATGACAAAAGGTAAAGATGAATTGCATGTGCTTTACAAGCTTTAAACGTTTACAAGTGTATGTTGATCAGATTAACATGTTTTACCCTAAAGATGTGAAATAAAGTAAAAAGGGGGCATGGAAAACTCACATGTTATAAATTGCACTTAAGATAACGTTAAGAAGATAAGATGGTTCCAACGATTTCTTCACGAATCAACCTAACAGTTAATGTCTTAGAATTAGAATGAAGATAAGATTCAAAAGTAAACATGAATTAGAGTCTCATTTGAAAATTTGGGGGTTTTAATATTTGAGTCAAATAGGTTATAATAATGCACTTGGTTATGTTTTGGTTCAATAAGGTTGGTATTTAATAATTTAGTTAATTTAAATAAATGAGGATTAAATATGATGTGTGAAAATAAATAATTAATTTAGAAATTAATTATTTAAAATTGAAAAGATGATTGATTGAATACTTAATTATATGACTTGCAAAATAATATAACATTATTTAAAGTCATTTTATAAAGTTTTTATAATCTTTATAACGGTTTTATAATATCAAACCCTAAATAAAGAATAATAGAAATTATATTGTTCTATTAGTTTAAATAGTTTAAATAAAAGTTAAGGAATAAATTTATTACTAATTATGAAATAACATGATTAAATGATTAGATGAATAATTAGTTATTTAACATATAAATTTATAATGTTTTGACATAATCAAAATTTGAACGATAATATATTTTTAGCATTTAAATTACATAAAAAATTATAATGTTTTATAACCTTTGTTATTCTAAAAAAATAATTAAATTTAAAATCATAAGTTTTTTAATACATTTAAAATTAATTTAAAATTTTCTGAAATATTTTAGTTATCAAAATAACTTTTACTTTGATTTAATAACATATTAGTATAATTTTTTAAGTTTAAAATATACAAAATTGGCTTTTAAAAAAATAAATGCAGTAGGCCGGGTTTGAACCCGTGACCTTTTGCATACAAATGTGATAGGGTAACCGGTTGGGCTAAAGCCCAGAATTTATTTTAGATTACAGATCAATTAATGAAAACCAACTTTCAAACAACCCCTAAATCACTCAAGAACCCTAGTTTAATTTAGATCCAAATTGAACACCAAATCGAATACGTTTACAGAAATAGACATGGGGCTTTGATTCCTCATGTAATTTCGAGTATATGTATGTGTTTAATTTACCGAAAGTTGGTTGAATTCGATTAACACCGATTGAAGAACAATCGTGAACGTCTTGTGTCTCGTCGATGGTCAAACGTTGATGATAATCTAATTAAACTTGGGGATAGCTTCAGATATGATTCTTGATTGAAATCCCTTTACCAATTTCAGTTGAGATAGGTCAGAGTATGGATTTCGCTTAGAGTGCAGGTTTGAGATGAGAAAAGAATCGAATGAGGTGATTGCGTTCGGTTGAGGTGGAATTGCAACTGGTGATGATTTAGGGATAGTTAATCTATTGTTTATGCACGATTAATTGAATTGTTATTGTAGTTAAATTCTCAAACGACTATGAACTTCAAGAGGTTTTGGTTATTTGATTGATCGAGTTTATAACCGGCGTTTAAACGCATTTAAAGTTCATAATGATGTTCGAATCGTGTTCGTGAAGTGTTTCGTAGGATTTGCCATAACAACCGGTAGTGATTTGGTGGGTCTCGGGTCTCGCCGGACTTGGCCGGCCGGCAGCTGGAAAAACGGGGAGAGAGAAGGGAGGTTTTGGGTTTTTAGCCATAATTACACATATGGTCCCTGGAGTTTTGATAATTTATTATTTTATGCTAGAACTTTTATTTTAAGTTTCATAAATTACAATTTAAACCCTTTACTATAAAAACAACTTAAATAACAAATCAACTTAATTATTCATTAACTTTACAACTTTTATAAAGTTTTATAAATTTTAAGTTGATTATTTATTACAATTCATGATTACCAATAGAGTTTTATAAGTTTGTTTAACTTTGAAATTTAATTCTTTATTTTTAGTAGTTAAAACACATAAATAACATTTAATTTTCATACATTCATAAACTCTATTTTATAACTTATAAAATTAATATAAATTGTTTAAATGATTTTGATAAATGGAAATTAAATAAAACTATTATCAACATTGGTTAAGTTGTACATTTGATGCATTTTAAAATAATTTTAATAATGAAAGTTCAAAATGGATTCGGGTTTAGGTTTAAGTTTTGAAAATGACGGATGTTACAACATATACACACACATACATGGGAGGGATCAAATGAAAACTAACTTTTTTGTGAGAACTCTAAAAACCAATCTCCACCATTAGTTTTCAATGACAAAATTATAATGAACAAAAACATATTTATAAAAATTATAAATCAAAAAATAACATAAAAAAATAAAACACAAAAATGTTCCCATACTTTCGCTCTTTCATAAAAAAAAATTCTTGTTTTTTTTAACGAAATTTATTTTACACATGTGTAATATCGGATTTACACATGTATAACTAGATTTACACACATGTAAACAACGGATGTACGATTTTTTAAGAAAAATATCAATATGATAGGCGTTGGAAAGATAAAAAATACTGAATTTTATGGTGAAATTTTTAAAAAAATAATATCATGAAAAAAAATTATGAATGTTTTAAAAAAAGAAAGAAATGACATGTGATTTGCATGTGATAAAAAATAAGTGGCTGAGATTGGTTTCTAGAGTTGTAAAAAAAGATGATTCTCGTTTTAACCCTTCGTTATATATATATATATATAATATATATATATATATATATATATATATAAACACACATAGTGGCACCACAGTTGTGTACTATTTCCTTTTCATTACTTTTTCACACAAAATATGGATGAACGCTAGATTTGTAAATTGTATCCAACTTATACCACCAAACTAAAAGAAAAATAATTTATTTATTTCATAATTATTTAATTCTCCTTTAAACCACCGACTATAACATGAATATATAACTCATGTAAGCCTATGATCTCTAAAACTAGGTGTTTCAAAAGGCATCATTGCATCTGTCACTAGGTGATTAAGAGAAAGTTGAGATACTGAGGGTTTAATGTTTAAATTTTAACATGATCCTTATCGTCATAGAGCTATAGATGCAATTAATCAAATTCGATCTCCTTTAAACATTAAACCCTATCGTCAGAAAGTTGATAATTCTAACAACTGATAACTAACTATTAATCTGCCGTTAAAAAATGACAATTAATCAAATTCGAATCCGATGAGAATACCTAACTGTGGTCCTGAGGCGGAGCCGTGTGAGCAACCGTCCAGAGTTCGATCTCCTTAAAAGCCTGAAATTTAGATTTTATATTATACATATATATGTATTTTTTTTAAAAATAAACTATAATCTATTAATTAATCAATTAACAATCCCAATTATGATAATATAGCCCACTAGACTTTATCTAATAGTCCATTAACATTTTAAATATTTTAACCTAATAAAAACTCAACGAATTAGCGATAATAGCTATTAATAGTGATGTATTGGAGAATATAAATTATGAAGACTTGATTGAGAACTTTGCTTCCAAAAACTCTAAAAGAGCTTCCCGATTCGCTTAAATAAGTCTATTAAATCATTTTACTACAATACTTTGGTTTTGTTTATTATCATAAAATTTATTATTGTATAATAAATTTTCATATACATGTTATTTCGTTTATACTTCTTTGTATATCGTAGTATAGTGGCTCGTCTTTTGTTCTTGCCACGGGCCCAAACTCCCAAAGTCACTTATCAATTCTTTGGAACGGTCCTGAGAATACCCAAAATCTTAGACTTTTAGAACAGGTATGGGGTCAGATTAGTAGGTATATGACCGGGTATTTGATTACTTTTTTTTTGTGATATGAGACGGTATCAGATTACATGATATATCATATTATTCAACCTGATTATCCAATTAAACATACTTGTTTACTAGATTATATACACGCACCTGATAATGATTTTATATTTATATATATAGGCGGTTGCAGCATGTGGATGGCGATGGTGGTGGTCAGGGGGGTTAGGTGTGGTTATGCGCGTGGGTTGTAAACGGTCCACCAATTAACGCAGGGCTCGGGACTTGGGGTTCGGACCCCATGGAGCCCATCTCCTTTGACTTCAACATCTTGCTGTCCAATAACCCTTATACTTCATATTTACACTTCTTTGGGGATTATTTCCAATATTATTTTGTCAAATAGATATGAGAAATCACATTTGAGTTAATATTAAAATAACTATTTTTGTATATTTATTATTTTTAGCACAACTAATGCACATACTATTTCTACCTACTTCTAATCCTACACATTTTATATATTATGAGACTGCTTAATCAATTAAAAAATATATATTTTCAACACAGTTAGATTATTAAATGTTTAAAGATTAAAATTACAAATAACCATGTTGGTTTAGTCACTACAAACATGATATGTTGGTTGTTCATGTTAACTTCTGCTAAAAAACGGCATAGAGCTATAGATTATGAATACATTATGATTATTTGTGTTTGTATATATACACATATTGACATATATAATAGTATTAGACATTATACTTTACAACCTTATCGTCATTAAAATAACAAAAATATGTTTGTCTACGACAACGTAATATACCCATTTTTTAAATCAGCTTGCAAGGGCAGCAAATGATCAGAAGGGTGCATTGCTCGAATCTCCTTACGATTACATATATTGATCGACCGAGTCATGTTACCATATCTTAACGATAAGAAAGTAATAAATAATCTTGTTAATTGGATGATATATAAGGACATGTTTATGAAAATTTAAGTTGAGAACTTCATAAACACTTAATATTTATTTATATATATATATATATATATATATATATATATATATAATATATATATATATATATATATATATATATATATATATATATATATATATATATATATATATATATTAATATACGAAAAATAATCATATTTCGTGTATATGAAAGCTAGTGTGGAAAATATATTGTTAAGAAACTGTATACACTTCTTGATTTAAAACTTATCGCAGTTATATATTAGTTACTTCAAAGTGAATATAAGTTATGATCATTTGACAAAGGTTTAAACAACACGTATAATCGTATGTGGCACATTCTTGTGAAATCGTCATATTCATCCTTCCTCTGTTCACGTAAATATAAGTTGATGTCAATCTTTTTTTTTTCTTAAATCATGATATTCTTTTTTGTTTATTAATTAATGATTAAAAATATATATCATCATAAGTGAAGTTTTATCATTTATTCGCAAAAGATTTGAGTGTTATAATACCATAAAACTTGTCTTGTTTCCTCACATTACAAAAACGACATTCTTACATAGATGGTTTTTAGGTGGTTTACGTTTCGGGCGGTGCGCTTGACTCGAACCCTTACTCTTTTTCAAGGCCAACTTAAGGTTTTGTGGGGCCTTAATCAAATAAAAAAATAATGCCTTTTTAAAAATCAAAATCTAAAAAAACAATCTAATTAAATTTATTTAAACAAAAGCAATAAATCAAAAAAAATTTATTATATCAACTTAAATCCTTGATAGTTGCTTTCTTTTAATAAAAAAAGGTCTAGACGAAGTCGATAAAATCAATTGGAGAAAAAGAAACTTAGGAATGGTCGTTTGTGTTATGAATTGTGTTACTGTGTTTCTTCAATAACCTATTAAATAATCAAAAATTTCATCGGGTTTCAACTATCAAGTATTATTTCTGTTTCAAAATTTCATTGAACCATATAATACCAAAACCCACTATAATATTTTTATTACAAACGGAGGCCCTTATTATTTGGCGGGGCAAGATTATTGCGTCACAACTTATATTATAGAGTCGGTCCTGTTCTTTTTAGATGCAGGGTTACAATCAATAATACATTATATCATGATAGATTGTAGGGTATGTTAAAGATATTTGATATTAATTAAAAGTTAATAAAACTATCTTTTATTCAAATTTAAAAACAAAAAATCGAATACATGTTTTGTTTATTTTTTATCCTTCATGTGTTCATTCATTCGTATTTAACTTTGTATAGGTTACTATATACCGTTAAAGCAGTTCATACAAATCACAGATTACTTGATTTAAATAAGGATAATCAGGGAAGACTAGTCAAAAGTAGCACACCAAAAGGTAAAATCCCCGTAATTAACTCTTTTTTCATGCCAACACAATGGAACCCCTATAGAAACACTTACAGAAAAATTCACCATTTTTTTAGTAATAACATGTGTTGGACCATGAGATTATAATTAAATAAGTAATTGTCAATGACGAATATTCAGATTAAAAGGTTTTAAAACTTCTAATCGTATAATATTGCCTACACAACATGCATTAAAGCCATAAATTAAGGTATGCATGTTGTAGAGAACATCGAAAATTCATCACTAATGATCATTAACGACTAATCACTGGAAACTTCATTTAATCAGTCCCAAATACCTTATTAGAAATATATTAACAGATTTTACGGTGTCGAGAGTTTTGATATTAAGAGTAGATATCTCAAATTTTAATATGGTTATACGATGTTATTAAAAAAACAAACTTGCATAAATCAAATTAAAGAAAATTTAGTGAGTGCAACTTAATTGATGAGTTGGTGTCATCCCCTCAAATTGATATGTCTTCGAGTCTCACAATTTTAAAAGTAAATTTTAGTGGTGCGTGCTCATTAAAATAAATTAAAATAAAATGAATATACTATCCATTAATTTGTAATGTTGGTGGGCGATCATATATCATCGACCACCACACCAGCTACTACGAGTTGAGTACAAATACTTGCATATCAAAACTAGAAAGGTAGGTTAATGGTATCACCAATTAAAATTAAATTCACTTAAATTCATTTTTCCGGTTTCGATTTCATTTTTCTTGATTTATCATGTAAATCACCGATTAAAATTAAATACACAACCCTATCTATGTTCGACTCACACATTTTCCCTTTTTACATTTCAATCTTGAAAACCAACTCGTTGCAATTTTATACTCTTCTTTTACATACTTAACCACAACAATATCACCGTCACTAACACATAAGCCATCATCACTTATTATTGCACAGTTTACAAACACGACGTAACGCGCGGGCTCAGTTATATGTTTTGTATTCATTAAGAAATGGACAAAATAATAAAATTGAAAGTTAGAAAAACCGGAGAACGTGGGCTCTTGAGGGGGACCAAGGAGAGAGAAACGTGGGTCCAACCCACCGCCACCGCCACCATCATCATCACCATCGTCTTCTTAACAAAACAAAACTCATAATCCCCATTTCAAAACCATAATCTTTCAACCACTAAACCCTAAATATATCTCTCACACACATCACTCAATTCAACACGCACATATGCAATTCTACCTGAATCTTGTTGCTTAATTCTTCAAAAACCTGTTGATCAATCAACTCCAAGATTTATCAGTTCGATCAGATTTGAAGAAAGATTCGTGCTTTTGTTGGTAAAGTGAAGAACTGAAGAAGATGAATCCAGTTACAGCTCATGGGCATCATCTACCTCCTCCTTTTCACACCAGAGATCTTGAATTACAGCACTACCACCAGTTTCAACCGCAGCACCACCACCAGCCACCGGAGGAGGAAGATCGGATCGTCGGAAGTAGCAGCCGTGACGGTGGACAGAAGCGGGATCGTGACGGTGATCATAGTAATAGTAATAATAATATTGATGGTAACAAAGAATTAGCTTCGGTGGTGACTGTAGGAGAGGGAGAGAGTAGTGGTGGTGGTGGTGGTGGTTTAAGGCGGCCTCGTGGTCGTCCGGCGGGATCAAAAAACAAGCCGAAGCCGCCGGTTATAGTGACGAGGGACAGCCCTAATGCGCTTCGATCTCATGTGATAGAGGTAAGGAATGGATGTGATATCCAAGAGAGTATAGCGAATTTCTCGTTGACAAGACAACGAGGGGTTTGTATTTTGAGTGGTAACGGTACTGTTACCAATGTAACCCTGAAGCAGCCTGCGACTGCCGGGGATGTTTTGACCCTGCAAGGGCGATTTGACATCTTATCGCTCTCAGGGTCATTTTTGCCACCTCCGGCTCCACCTGCTGCTTCAGGGTTAACAATTTACTTGGCTGGTGGCCAAGGGCAGGTGGTCGGAGGTGGAGTAGTGGGACCCTTGATGGCATCAGGGCCGGTGGTGATCATGGCGGCATCTTTTGGGAATGCGGCGTATGAGAGACTTCCTCTTGAGGAAGATGAGACTACACCGGTTTCAGGAAATGAACCATTGGGATCACCTTCTCGGATCAACACTCAACAACAACAACAACAACAACTTATGAACGAGGCGAATCCATCGATGTTCCATGGATTGCCTCCTAGTATGCTAAATTCATTGCCTACGGAAGCTTATTGGGGCGCGAATCGTCCCCCGTTTTGATGATGATGATGATGATGATCAAAGAGGAATCAAACACTATCGATTCATTCTTCTTTATCTTTACTTTCACTTGAACTTATGTGATTCTCCTTCATTTTCCTTCATTTGGTTTATTTACACATGAATTAGTGAGTATGTGATGTTAATTAGGTGAAATGATTAGGGTTCCATAGCATGTTGATCAAGATTGAGGTTGTACAAAGCTTGTGAAATTAATATCCTTTTTTTGTGCAGTTCATTATGTTAGGAATTGAACATGCATTAACTTAACTGTCTGTCTTTGAATCCTTTTGGTTATTTCTTATAGTTACAACATCTTTACCATTTTAAGACCAATAATTGTCTACTAGTTAATTTATCTAACCTTCTTAGTTGTATAATTATAAATTAATAATAGAATGAAGTTAATTAAGGTAATGAGAGTATGAGACAGCCTAGTTAGCTAGATATATATGTGCTTTATATGATTTGTATACTCAAAGGTTGTTTACTTTTAAGTTGTATAATGAACCATGAAACCCTCATTAAACCATTCAAAATCACAACTGTACATCTCTCATATATGATGTATTATACCCACAAGTTCATATATAAACATACTTTTTTATGAAAACCTACTTACCGATAAACTTACAATATTATCAACAGGTTAATTACAGTTTGCGTTAGGCAGGTGACCGACCTTCAAGAAGTTATGCTAGGAAACTAGCTAAAACACGATTCAAACCTAAGACCACCGGTGGATATCAGATGCTTGGACAACCCCTGAAGATTATATATAATTAAACATACTTTATGATCAAGTTTTAGTCTTTTGGTTATTGATTACTTGTCCATAACATAATATTTGTAAATCAGAAAAGATAAAAGAACTTGAAGTTTGAATCTTTTTGTTCATCTTTCGATGAGGGTGGAGCAAATGGTGGAAAAGAGTCTTGAAGGGTTCTGCAGAATATGGTAAAGTTGGTATCTTTATGTCATGGGTGTTCAAGAAAACACTCAATTATGGACATTTTTAACTCCTTGTGTGGCTAAAGCTTTTAGTGTGTGTGCATAGATACAAATATTCTCTCTCTATATATGTATATATATATATGTGTGTCTGTAAATCTGTGTGTATAGATCTGTGTGTGGGTGTTGTTTGACTGTCTTTATTTAGGGTTTGAAGATGTATGATGAGGGTGATTACACGTGCAAATGCAAGTGCTCTTCTCTTTTCCAAGGCAAACAACAGCAAATGCAACCCATGCCCATTTTCAGCTTCATCATCACACTTCTCTCTCTCTCTCTCTCTCTCTCTCTCTGTATATATATATGTATGTATATAGACACACACATGTGTGTGTTGTCTACTTGTCTCTCTCACATGTGTGTGTGTGTGGTGTCTCTCTGTTACAATCTGTGTGAGGTTCTTGCAGAAGAAGGTGATTGGTTTGTCTTGAGTGAGGAATGGAGATGCTTTGTTGAACCCTAGATACGCTTATTTCTTTATGTCTTGATGGAATATATAACTTCAAATAAATAGATTGTTTATAAATTACCACTAAACATATATTTAATATTGATAACATGCCCTAATTACAAATGTAAAAAGTAGGAAGATTAATTTACAAGTCAGCACAAGACCTTATGTTTTATTGTTACTAATGGTTGTTTTCTATAAAAATCATGTAAGTTTAAATTTAGTGTAAGATTGGTTAGGTGGATTCTAACTTTCTATACCAGTATTTGAGGTTAATCTTGATATTTTAGATGTTTAAATATTTTGTTATGATATGATTTTTTAGCTTGCTTCTTTGCTAAATATACGATTTTATGAGGCTATAGAACTTTAAGTGGGCTTTTGAATCGAAAATTAGTCTTTCCAAGGTCATATGAATAATAAACAATACACACTAATTAATATGTGCTTAACTAAGATGGAGAACTAACAAGATAGATTTCCAGTAGAGAATCCGTAACATCTATATGTTAAATCAATAAACCGTGCCAATTATGTTTGCGATCTTAGTATTATCAATTTCATTTAATATAATTGGATCACTTAAGATGAAATGAAAAGTTAGAAGGTATATAATACAGTCAATCAAAACTACTCAGTTTTCAAACACCGGAGAATCTTTAAGACACGTCCCTAAACCATGAGGGGTTCAACGGGTTCCATTGCAGGGTTCAAAGCAACACCTCGTTAACCCTAGTGGGGGTACAAGGAGTAATTAATCATTAGTGTTTATTGAGATTAGTAGCAACTCGGTCAGCAACACCAACTAGATTAATGTCAGCAACATCTAGTTGAGCAAGGGGCAATTGCCTATTAGTGATAATTAAGTTACAACTTTAGAGTTTTTGTTGAGGGTTTTATACATGTATAACTGAATAACTATCAACCGTTATATTTGTCAGTTGGCACACGCTTGCATCGTAAGAGTTGCATCATTAAGGAATGACTCCAGTCAAAATATGGTATTGTGAGAGCCGGGGTAGGTAAGATCAATGACTCTAGTCAAACATAAATCTTAATCGTTTAAAACATCTGCAAATCAACATCTTTTAAGAGAAATTACTAATATGGAATGTTTATTTCAACCTTCGAGTAATAAATAGGTCGAAATTGTTGTATGATGAGGGGATGATGACTTTGTTTAACATTATAACATGAATGTTGTAAACTATCATGCGAAAACATAAATCTAAAGTTTTGAGTGTTTTAATTTCCATATCACACTTAACACTTCTACTTTTGTTTTGGAAGATTTATTCACACTCTTTCATCTTGTGCTAGAAATAAGTAATATATACCGGCAGAAAAATTTTAAGTGTTACTAGACTCATTAATCGGTCGTAGGAGGCAATACGTACAGTTTATAGTATTAAAGGTAGCTAGGCAAGCGATTCAAACTGTATACACAAGTTCCAACTGGACCTATTTCTCTCCAATTGAACTTCGATTCACCGAGAGATCTCCATCAATTTTATCATGCACACAATCATACAACACCATTTAAGGCGTCACGAAGAGGGAAGTCTCCTTGTAACAATCCTCCAACGTAAGAATAAGTTATCAGAATAATTGGATAATGGTAATGGATAAGGGAGAATTAGAGAAAGTTTAGGGAGTATTTATATATTAGGAAATCAATCCCACTTACCTTGTATTTATAGTATTCTATGATGTATATGTCAATATCATGTATAATGATAAAAATAGTCCCAGAAGAGTTTGTTACACCATTGGGTACTACCTCTCGTGCAATCAGAGATGTGTTTTTATTAACGATTAGGATTGATGATAATTGTAATACCTTGGATGTAAGACACGTCATTCTTCTGCTATTCTTCTTCTAAAGGTCGGATGTTGTTTGTAGTTTGGGGGTCAGATGTTTGTGATTTGCGGGTCGGATTCCTAGTCTGGGTTATGATCTGGTACCCTACGTCTACACAAACTATTATTATCTGCCTCACATTCATTTTACTTACCTATGCCTCCAAGAGACAGCCAACAGACAGCGATTAGCAATCGCCAGGCGAGAACAATCATGAACCAATACAAAAATATTCGGACCATCATTCGAGTTAAAGAGAGGATCCTGTTATCAATTATTCTTTAATACAAGGCTTGTATAAGTTATATATAACACAAATTTACTAACTAATAAACCATAGACGATTAATGACTGTTGACAAAACAGGTGTTTACAACCTATAAACAACACCAAACATGAAGCAACCACGATAAGACGGAATGCCCACACGAATGTTACAAAAATATGATTTCGTTGTTTCATTAAGGTTATATTAATTTAGATCTCTACTCGTAAGCGCCGCAGTTCAGATGAAAAAGTTTGACTAGAAGTCAAAGTACGTCGAGCAAGAGCACGTATGTCTTCTCGGGAACAATCACGTGAGATACGGACTAGCTCCCAAAGGGCACCTCCACTCACCATGTCTTTTGCATTCACTTCTGATATCACAAACACACACAAATAAGAACCGTTATCATACCATGTGATTGGTATGAGGGTTAGATCAAATAAGAACCATTAGATAACTAAATTAACCAACGGAAGCACTTTTTAGCCTTTGATCATGGAGTGGATGAAAAGGAGAGAACGGTTCAGATTCATGGATCTCAGTCATCCATTTTAATACAATCCGAAGGTCAAAAAGTGGTTTCTTTAGTTCTAAATTATTCAACAGTTCTCATTTGAACCTCACTCGTTATGATTTGTATTTGATAATTAATTAAGATTACAGCAAAATGAATACTTACCATGTTGTGCTAGATGACAAAGTGCAAGCTCAATGTGGCGTCTAATTATAGATGCATCGTTGTTGGCGTTTTGCACAATCCATGGAAGCGCCCCATCTTCTATCAGCAAAGATCTGTTATTTTTGTTCCCTATAACACAGAAAACAATCCACTTTCACTCTTTTAGAATAATACATTAGATTTTAACAATTAGAAACAAAGAGAACAAAGCCCACAAAACATAAGTCTATATATATACTCGACTCTTTCTTTGAAGGACAGTTAAACATCCAGACAAACATAATACAGCATAAAAGTGGTTGTGTTATCTTTTTTATTTGAGATATTTGGTATTTAAAGTGAAATGTTTGTCTTTCATTATTATACAAATAGATTATAGATTAGTGACGTCAATTTGGGCCCATAAGATCCCTCTAGTTGTTTCTATTGAAGAGACTTGCCTTTGCTAAAAGTTCTTGACTCGCATTTTGCAAAATTTGCAACTCCGCGAGCAACTTGAGAAAGAACATCTGGATGTCTTGACCTGACCATCCCCAGCAAAGCTTTGATTCCACCTTCAGATCGCAACCGAGTTTGTAATTTATCTGCAAGGAACCATCCAATGTGTCAATAGTATACTACCAACTTAACTAAAATGAAGCTGAATAATTAGAAAATGGAGCGAGAAATGTCAGACTAATCAAATAATTACGTAAATATATAAGTTAAAAAACTAGCACTACCATTTCCACATAGATTGGCAATAGCTCCAGCTACCATTCGTAGAGTCTGTGGATCCTCAGCATCAGCTGCAGTCATTGCCAACAGACTAATCCCATCTTGAGCCATTATTAGTTCTTGATTAGCTTCTGCATCCACCATAAGTGTCACGGTAATGATCAAAAGAACTTAATATAAATAAACAAACAAATAGACAGACACAAACCATTCATTGCAAGATTTGCAATAGCACCAGCTGCTATTCTGCAAATAGTTTCATCAAAGCTTCTGCTTCTAAGGAGTGCCAGCAATGATGAGAGACCACCAGCTTCAACTATTCTTTCCTGATTAGTATCTGCACATTACGACATAGCTCCATTTTTACAAACTTTAAAAATAATCGATCAAATTTAACTTGAATCTGAAGTTCTGAACATATACTTGATCATAATTCCAAAAGTCCTGCGTAGATTCATACCAATTCATTGTTGAAAATCTAATATTCAATATCATTCGTCCTTACATCAAAGAAACTCAATTGCATTCATAAACGTAAAACCATGCAGGTAAGAAATCTCTGTTTAATTGGTAAAATAACTTGATGTTAAGCTACTCCTTGGTATAGAGGTCTGGAAAACTAACTGATAGACAAGTGTTGCCTAGTCTAATATAATAAACCACGCTGCTTGAATAAAACAGTTAAACAGCATGAATTCTTATATGAAATAACCTAAAAATGGAATATATGTTTGATAAGAAAGGTCAGGAAACAATGACCTTCAGCTGCTAAGTTGGCCACCACCTTAACTGCATGCAAACGTACATTTGGATCTTCTGACTCTAGCAAAGACAGGATCTTTTGCAATCCAACTATTCAAATTTGAGTGAGATGACAAAATTAGAGGAATATAAGCCCGCTTTTAAAGCATTAAAATACAAATGTTGCATACCATGTTCGTGAAGATTAGCTATTGATGTTCTCTCTCCATTGCTTTGATTATCAAACTGTGAGTTTCTTGGCTGAAACAACAAGAACATCCCAAATGTTCACCTCTTTTTGTAATGCTCCATAATTTATAAGTGGATGCACTATGACACCATTACTTTATAAGTATTAACATAGATTTAGTTGTACAATGATCATGTTTTCTACCTGACCAGAACTGAAAGTCAGTTGTGACAATCTGCTTTGCAATAGCAAAACTTCTTCCTCAAGTTTCTGTTTTTGACGAGTCTCATCATCTAGTAAATTTTGGAGCTTTATAACATCAGCATTTACTCCTGCCTAGTCCATGAGAAGAAATATGTGATGTAATATGTATTCCAGTAAAGAAATTTAAAAAAAATTGTGAGATATTTAAAGCTTATCCTAGATGAATATAAAAAAGAAAATCCAAACCTCTGTAGGGTGAAGCTGTGAATTCTTAAGATTTTGGATCTCCTCTTCAGCCTGTTTCCGCAAAGTTATTTCTTTCTGAAGCTTTATTTTTAATTCTCTAATGTCTTCACTGGCATGATCATTACCCTGGTGATTTTAAGGGAGTGAAATTGATGAAAGAATAATGTGATGAACATCAAGGGAAAATAGAACTTCAATTTGTAGAACTCTGATTCTATTGATTGTGAGATCATCATAAACACATTGCTATGAGATTAAAACCTCTATATCTAGATTCTAGAATGTCCAGGATTGGTACCTCTCCACCATGAGTGCCATTAATGAAGCCATTGGTTCCATGTTTTGAATGGTTGTTCATCCACTTTTCTTCTAGCTTTTTGATTGATTCCATGTAGTCCATCTGACATTTCATCTTTTCCCTCTATGACATAAAACAATATAGGGTTAGCAAAAATGCTTGGAAACAATGATAAGCTGAAACCTTCGGTTCTAATTCTTCTAAATGAAGCATATATAGACACACACGCCCATATATTAAATGAACTTTACATTTCCAACGGTATTAGAAAAACTGTAAATGAGCAAAATAGAAACTGACTTAAAATCTAAAGTTGGTTGCTAAATGAGAAGAGGTATATAGTTTGTTTCGATATTGTATAGTTTGCCCAATTTATGACAACTATTTAAACTTTTGGAGGCATACTTGAACTATTTGTAGTGACAAAAGTTACATCACAAACACAAATCTCCAAGCTAACCTCCAAAGCTTCTGCATAATTAATTTCAGCCTCAGATATACGTTGTTGTGCGTCTATTGCCGTCCTTTCAATTTCATCCTCAAATGCTTTCTGCTGTCTTTCATTTTCTGCAATCAATTTGTCAATCTGCGCCTCAAGCCTTTTACACAAACTTTTGTAATCGAATTCCTCCTTGATTTTCAGCATGTTCTCCACCTTCATAGCCTGTGATAGATTGAGTATGACAAAAACTAACTATTCAGTTCGAAGGTAAAAATAACTCAATTCCCGACTACAGAACCATCAACTATGTATAGTTTGACCATGGCTCTCGCCGCTCTCCATTAGAAATATGCATAACCCAAAAGAAATGAGAATAAAAGTATGTAGAGATAAACACTTGAACACCATTTTTAAACAATTGAGACCTTAGGCATGATGATTTCAGCAACCAGTCAATTTTATGCAAGAAATGTGACCATAAAACAGAGAACATTGTTTTGTTTTTTAATTGAAAGCTTTCAAAAACTAGGTTGCTCACCCTTTGTCCAAACAAGATAGTACTTGTGGTTTCTGCACGATGTCTTGGAGATGGGCCAACGGTTACAATTAATGATGTTCTTGCAGTACCTGCAAATATAGAAATGTTATCAAGCCCATAAGCTTCTTGAATAAAAGTTAAACAAGTAAAAAGTAAATAGAAAAACTGCTAATATTCTAAAGAAGACCTCCAAATGAATCTTTAAGCAGCCTTGTCAGCTTTGAATCTCTAACAGGTACATGAGAACTATTCTCTGCAAGAGCATTTATGCACTTTCCTAATGCACTTAATGAAAGATTTATAGATTTAGCCTCCTCTAATGTGTGTCCCTCACTTCCTGAAAAGTAAAACAGATCCCTCATACAAGAAATTATAAACTACATAGCATTTAAGGCCAACTGATCAATAAAATCTTATTCACACACCTGACTTGTGAACACGCTCAGACCCTGCAAGATCTACAACAACTAATTTGCCTTTTCGAATAACAGGTGGCTTAGAACTTTTGCTCATGTGAATAGAGTGATAATTTTCACTTGAGATCTCAGATTCCATATCTGTAACAGACCTCTTAATATTCACCTGAGGTAATACGAGAGAAACAGCATTGTTCAATATTATTTTGTCAATTTCTATATAAATATTAACACACACAACAAGTAGGCAAACTATCAATTACCATTAAAATAGCATGACTACGAGAAGACTCGGTATTTAGTTTTGTGTTAGTAGCAACTCTGTGAGCTTCTCCCAAACGCAATAACTCCATAAAATCATGGTGGGTTCTTATATCTACCAGGGTTGCAGCTGGTACAGACACGTCACCAGTTTTGGGATCTTCAACAATTGAAATGTTATCATTTGTTGGATTTAAGAGATCTTGGATTGTTTCCATGTAAAGCTGCAGATATTTCAACAAATAATTTTATTAAAATTAGAACCCCATTTTCATTCTTGTATTATATCAGATTATCAGCAAGGACATAGGTACCTGTAAGTATGAGATCATGACAGAATCAGAATCTCGAGATATATTAGCAAGTATATCCTCCATTGCACGGACCATGATACCACGTGCTGATGTGTCTTCATCACCCAATCGTCCTAGAGTAAATGTCTTCCCTGTGCCAGTTTGACCATAAGCCATCACTGTCCCATTGTAACCATCTAGAACACTCTGAAATGCATGAACACACGAGTTACTAGAGGTTTAAGTTATAACATACCAGAGTCCAGAGCTGCATAAGAGAAAATGAATAGAAGTAGAGAAATCTTTAATATAAATAGTCCATTTTAATCTACCAAGTACCAACCCACACCATCTCTCTCACTTGCCATATTTCCTCCCATGAGGAAGTGATTAGTTTACATCTTAATATATATGGGACTAATTATAGGTGATTAGTCCCCTATCAACTGATTTGTTGGAACTCTCGAAACTCAAAACAATGATATGTCTCAAAAGGTAAACAAACGTACTGGAAACAATGATAATTCTATTTCTCATAAAATAATAATAACATGTATGCAATTAAGCCTAAGCTTCTTCATTGAACCTTAAATAATAAAATGGGAGAAAAAAAAGTGGTGTGCATTACTAACCTCCACTACAGGTTTTGCAACAACTTCATAAACACGCTTCTGTGATGCTGATTCAGTTAGCACTTCATCGAATTCATAGGTATCTGAATCCCAATTGTTCTTTCGAAGTTTCAAGCGTTTAAACTAAGATAGAGAAAGAAAAAAAATGTCACCAAGATTAATTACATGTTCATTAAATCCTAACTCGTAAGATGATAATTTTCACACCTCCGGTTGCAATTCCACACAATCAGCAAAATCAGCATCTGCCACCATCTCCTCAGCATTTTGAGGTCTCAATCTGACAGCAACTCGAACTCGACCGGAAACTGCAGCACCAACTCAGGATTATAGTTTAAAATTATATGATTTTGTTGTTGGTGGGTTAGTCTACCCGAAAAAGGTTGTAATAAACGATTTGTTTAACATAAACATTAGTAGTGGGGAAAAATAATGCAGCGCCATCGAAGTTAAAAAGTTATCCTCTAAAGACCATGGCATGCATTGCATGCTGAGTTAACATGTTCAAAATCTTATCAGGATTCAGAATCATCTGAATAGTGATGATTTTATCATCAAATTTTTGGGTAGTACATAGTTTTTCTCCAATATGAAACCAAGTTTAAGCTTATTGCAGTTTTGATGGCTTCAGACCCTCGTTAGTGCATTGTCAGAGTGAATGAAGTTATCCATCCTTAATGTTTGTAGTTCCCCCATCGTACTTGCTAAAATGAAAGAAAACACTAAAGTATATTGAAATGAGCGTTTTTAACCATAATACTTGCAGTTTTTTTCCTGAAAAATCTAAGCCAACAAACAGGTTTGTACCAAACAGTCTTTATGAGAAACTAGATTAGAGGACGGCAAACACCTATAGCGTTTGATAAGTCACCAACTCTCAAATTATTAAAAAGATTGGCGTAAGAGTACTGCAAGGAGATTGCACATGTTTAACCATATTCAACTTCAATATGTACATACAATATATAGTTGCAAGTAAAAAAAAACATCATGTGGTTCTAATGTTCTATAACTTGCATTCTGTGTTATGTTTAGCTCCGTAAGTTACATTCATTGTGCATTTACTATTAAGCATCCTCAAGCTGTAACAAGCATAAAACAGTACAACAACAATATCCAAGTATGTATCCCTCCTTCCTGTCAACGCCTTTATATTTCACGACTGTAAACTTTAAACTTCCTCATTATTAAAAGTAATTGCTATACATAGTGCTACATTTCTATACAACAGACATTACTACTTGTACCATACATGATACATCTGGTACAACACTGCCAATCAATAACCCTGGCCCTGCCGATCCATGTGCAAAAACAATCCTTGCCTTGTTAGGATCAGAGTGGGAAAACTTCGTACACAGTTTCACCTTCATCTTCTAAAAGGGTTGTTTTTTTAACTGGGTCCTGGACTTTCACTGTAGATAAAACTAAATTGATCTTGCTGTAAATGATTACTACTACAATTAGCAAACCTAACTAACAAGTAACAACAGCTCTAAAAGATCTAGAATGCTACCAGGCCACTAAAACAGCATTTTAGTAGTCATTCCATAATACTTTTTCTCCACATGTGGGGCACAAAACTGCTAACCAGTAACATAGCAAAATAAATGCACTAATCACCACCAATAAAAGAGGCAAATAAGTGACCTAATGCCACCGATGCACCCGGTGTTTATCCCCCAAAGCTGTGAAGTTCAAGTCCCACAATGCACGGTCACAATAGGTGGATTTTAGGAGTAGATCGTAGAGGCCGTGTGTGTTCGCTGTTCAGAAAGAAAAGTGACTTAATGCTACCATACCTGCTAATCTCTCTACTGCTACAATGCAGCTATACAGAATTTCAGATGTCAGAAATGCCTGTACTGATATCCGAAACTGAATCTTCACTAGCATTAGGACTTCTAATCTAGTCAAACAATCCACCGATCTCATGGAAAAACATCATCACAAACTTCACAAAAAAATTAAAAAAAAACACTCAGACTAACACAAATCTAAGAAACAGTGTCGGCACATGGCATCATCAACAGAGATCAGCAAATGATATACATTCGAGATCCGCATTTACAAAAAACGAGCCCTAAGCTAAAAAAAGCACACAACACTTGAACAAAACTCACCGGAATCATCGGAATCCTTGAGACCACCACCGGAGCTGCTACGACGAACGCTCGAGGTCTTCGATTTGAAGGAAGAAGAAGCTCTGAGGGTCGCCGGAGGAGCACGATCCATTTTCGCCGGAGCTCTGCCGTTTCTGTAGGAAGCCATCGGTTTAACTTCGAATTGAACACCACCGCTATGCTGCCGGAGATGAATTCATGGAAACTGATGGTGAAATTGTTGATGATATGTGAAGGATTCAGTGTGTGTGTGTTGTCGTACGGAGTGTTGCTTTTGAGTTCAAACAAAAGATAGAAGGTTGGGGCCCAGATGTGCGGTGGGAGAAAGGGGGAAATGAAGACCAAAGAGATAATCAGTATACACTTCACAGATTGTCTAAACATAACTCCATGACCTCATGAGTCATGTCTAGCAACGCTTTTAAAATCGGACTGGATAGCGAACCGAACGTTGATCGGTCGTACTGGATTTAAAATCTGGTAATACTAAAATCAATATAAATGTAAAAAATACAAATTCATATTACGTGTTCCAAGTTAATTATCCATATGTTTACTTGATCCATGATAATTATTCGTATTACGAACATGTATTCTTAGTTTATTTCATTTACAATTGGTAACCCGTTAAATGTCCATTTTGTGTCCATCATAAATTTACCTAACGGTATTAGAAGCTTTGAAAACCCTAAATTGTTCCCCACGTTTGAAAAGTTGTCACACCCGCACCCACTTCTCCCTTCTTTCTTCTCCATTAGAGGATTTTAATGATGGTTCACCGGTTTAGCTGTAACACGTAAGAACCAACATGTAAGAACCGGTTGATTAACCGGAAACGATCCAAAAGCACTTAATCGGATTGATGGTAGATGTGGTTCCCGGTCCGGTCTTAAAAACATTGCTTGTCAAGTCATACTCAACAAAACCCATGCAAACCCATGCAAACCATGTATAATAATACATTAATCAACAAAAATAAAATTGCTCGGGGGATCGCCCATTCCAAACCAAGAGATTTAGGTATGGACTTAATCCATATATAGCCAAAAAAATTTCACTTCATTCATGATAGCATTTGGCAACGTTTGGAGAGAAGGCTTACGCTGAAGTTAGTCAAAGAACCGAAACCAAGACCTCCATTTTCTTTAAGGACAATCAAATTCTCCCTTTTAAGTTTTATCTCTTCAAACCTCAGATACTGATGTATATATGCAAGAATACAAACATTTACGAGGTCAAATATTCTCATATACAAGGATAAACGCGCATATAAGAGAGGTTAAACACGTGTGCATACAAAGTATGATACAAATGTAAAGGTTTTTGTTAAAAAAATCAAAATAAAATATAATAATAGGTGTATAACAACTAATAATTGTATATGTACATTTTGCCAACCTCTTTGAATTTAGTTTATAAAATCACTTAGTTTTTATTTACCGACACCTACTCAATCTAGACCTATATCACTCGAAATCACACCACTGCCTTAAGAGAGGCTCGAACCACTCACAATTTGGCTTAGGGCATTCATTAATTCCCATCTGTCGTTGGGCCAATGCATTTGCTATGAAGCAATTAAATATTTCTTGATTATAATCAACTAGTTAGCTCATTTGTACTGATTTCTTCACATCATAGTCCATCTTATCATCATAACAACACAATAATTCCCTTATATAACCACTTTAGTGGTTTAACCATGGTATTTTAATTTTCACTAACTTTTATAAAATTCTTTTTTTTAGCCATTTTTAAATTTTTAGATAAAATAATAAAAAACTATAAAAAGTAAAATAATATTCAATAACTAAAAAATATACATAATAATAAAAAAACAACATTACATAATAAAAAATATACACACAAAAGCTACATTGTGGCAACTATAGCGATATAGCCACTACAAATGCTTGCCAACTTTGGTCCCCTAGGTGGAGCGTAAAAAATCAATCTTTAATAAAGTCACTTAAATCATGTTTTACCAAGGAAGTTCAAGAAGTAATATTTTTTACTATAATTGTGTTAAAAAAATTTATTGATCTCCTGCCATATTTTTTATTAAAGGTTGTATTTGAAATATAGGAAAAATAAAACTAATTCCAGCCAAAGAACATTGATGTTGTTATATAACTATTTTTAAAACCGAGTCACCGTAACTTTATACCTTTATTCCACAACACTCATAACGAAGTTCGGAGACACTCCACATCGCCGGGGTCAAATTCTAGTTAAATAACTAAAACAAGGGCATAAAGTGAACATCTTTGTTTTAAACAAGCACACAATCCAACTTCTAAAAAAGTACCATAATGCTTTCATTTGTTACATATATTAGTCCATGCATTTCTAAGAGCATCCCCAATAAGGGGTGATGTGTCGGTGTTTTTCATTGCATTAACATGTTTAATTGTGTGTTTGTATGTGTTTATTAATATGGAACACATTTACTCTGAGAGCTTATTGAATTTCAAGTTTGTGAAGCTTAACGGACATATTTAGGTGTTTTTCGGGAGTTAGAATGGAATCTGGAAGCTCTCGAAGAAGGCAGAACTTAAGAAATAGAAAAAATGAAGAAAAAGTGAAGGGGACTTTAATTACTTCGTATGTGTGATCAACCAAAAGATGCACGCAAACTAGGATGCAAAACAAAAGGAAAAAGTGTTGATTCGCCGGGCCTGGTTAATTACGTCCATGTACTATCGAAAAAGCGAATTTAGGGTTTTGTGACCTATTTGAAGGGGAAAAGGGGGCTACGGAAAGACTCTTCACCAAGTTAATTTTGGTCGTTCAAGAAGCAATTTTGATAGCAAAGAGCACCTATGGATCTACCTTTCATGCAATCGATTCCTACAACAATCGATTTTGATTCCATGACAACCATTAGCGGCTAAACCATCTGTGATCTTCTCCAGGTGCGGGGTTTATGTTTATGACATTTGTTTAAACTTTAGTTGTTCTTAGATTGGGTAGAGTATTGATTGACATGTTAAATTATATGATTTCATTTATTGATTGATTACTTTAAACAATTTTTCTTTTCTTGAATCTTAATATAATACTAATTAGTTTTTGTTTCTTTACATCATGATCATTGAGAGTCTTAGGTTTTGATTAGCAATTTGAAATTGGTAATTTGTGAATAGGTCAGTTTACAACCCGTTCCATCTCTATCATTAAAATCAATCAAACCAATATAGTTATGTTTATGTGATTGTTTGCTAGGAATAATTAGGTTACAACTTTGTTTTACAACCCTGAAACCTGAAGTGGATCGTTCTTATTATTGTTTTTAAAAAACTAATCAAGTTTATTACATTGCAATTTTTCTTTCTAAATCAATCTTTAACTTAAATTTGTTTTCTTGAACAATTTAAAATCATTGAACTAAAGTTAAATTTTCTATATATTGCCCGTGGAAACGACTTTACTTACTCCTACTAGTATAGGTAAGATGAGTCTTAATATAAATTGTTAGAACATGACAATCTGCATCAAGGGTACCCAAAAACATGCGAAGTTATAATCTGTCCATACACACACACACCATCGCGCTCTCTCTCTCTCTCTCTATCTCTCTCTCTCTATCTCTCTCTCTTGCCCCTCTCATAATAAAAAAAAGAAAAAACAAGCCTTCTCTCTCCACATCCTACTCATTCTCCTCTACATGCTTATTTTTTCCAAGTTCTTTTCCAAGAACTTTACATCACCCTCTCTCCTCCCCCTAATAACCTCTCTCCTTCACATTATAAACCCTTTCTTTCAAAAACACTAAAAAACATCCTATTGTCAATGGTTAATGGCATGTGATTGTCTTTTGAGTTGGATGTCTTAGTAAATGTAGTTTCTTGTCTGGGATAAAGGGGAGATTCTGTCTTATCTCACTTTCTTCGGACTTTATTTCACAAGTGTGATATAACTGTATATGTTTATTTGCTTATTTCAGGCCATGTGATTTGACTCAATTTGGTTTTCGACTAGCATAAAATACCAAACTGTTACTTTAGTTTCATCTTTAATAACCAAACAAAGAAACTTCAATTTAGTATGATCATTGATGAAAAGGTTTAGTGATTTACATCATTTTTACCATCACTCTAGACTTCAAATGTTTTGGTAAATAAACGTCGTTAAGACTAGGATAAGAATTCTACCTTGATAGTAATATGAAATAAATTGCAATCGGTTTGGTATGTTTGAAATATAATTGAAAAGGAAGCAACTTTGATGCTCTTAAAGCTAAATAAAACAAATCATCGATATGATTTGGCTTGATCTAGTGTTTTAGTGGTTTAAAGTTAGAGGTGGCAAAATATGGAGGTCGTTAGACGGGTCAACAGGGATTCAAGTCAATGTTTGGTTGACACAAACACTTTTTTCTAATTATTTTTTTAATTTTTTTACATATAGTTTGTTAGTGTCGTATATGACTATTTAGGTGAATTTTTTCGATATAGTTGTACTAAAAATTTTGTTGGGTTGCGTCCTCATCATCTTCCCCATCCATTGCTTCCAACTACTTTATAATCGTTATAAAGCTAATCAAACATGATAGCCCTTGATCTACTCATCAGGTTCATCACTACCATCATCGGTGCAATCTTTTGTATTCAACTTAGAAGAAATTCTTTTTCACTACCACTATATATAACACCTTGGCTATTTAGGCACATTTCTTTCAACATGAGTTTGGCTCTCGATTGCCATAATAGTATAATCATGTAAAATCCCCCCATCACATCATCATAAGTGCCACTCTTATCATGTTTTCAGCTTCGAAGTGATCTATTAGTCTTGAATACATAGTATTGAAAACTATTATATCAGTTTCAAATGATATTAAGGACTAAATTTTGTTGCGACTGATAATGTCCCTAATGCTTTGGCATGTTAATTAAGACTGAACTTTAGTCATAACTAATAAATAAAAGTTTTGGAGGGAAAATCTATAGTAACTAAATTGTAGTCCCAACAAAGGAACCTCATAAACTTGAAATGACGTTATTGTATAAGTAACTGATATTCAGTCTCCAATGAAGAGGGAATATATTAGAGACTAAAAGCAGTTATTAAGGTGCTGTTTGTTTTTTCTGTAGGAAAACGTCTGCAGTCTACGGACCACATCTGCAGACATCTGCAGCAGAAGAGTGGACCAAATGTCTGCGGTCTGCAAGAAAAAGACTGTTTGTTTTGTTTAACATCTGCAAAATGCTAAAATATTTTGTAATTAAACTAAATTTATTTTTTAAACTTTAAAAACAACAAATACATTAGTATATAAATAAAAGTCATAGAAATACATTAAAATATAAATAAAAGTCATACAACACTACAATAATATTCATAAAACCATACGATTACATTTATAAATCGTTTATTTAACATTCTACATTATCTGCTCAGCAATTTCATCTCTTAATTGAGTCATATATTCCCGATCGGATGCGGTACCATGTTCTTCAACATCATTTTCTTGAGCATCAACGTGCATATCACACGAATATATAAAAGTGGCGATAATTAACACAAATATATAAAGTTCTTCAATGCAACAATCAATCCATTATATGCACCAAATTTTCATCGTAATTATCACGTACATAATCTCAATACAATTAGCAAAAGATACGATAACTAACACACGAATACATAAAAGTTCTTCAATGTGCAAATAATCTCCCAATTATGTTTATTATTATAAGCTCATGTTTCTATCGAATGAACACCGAATCTCACCTTCCCTCGGGTATAGGCAAGGGCGGCACCGACGACACCAGCTCAGACGATGATGACTTCGGTGTTTTGCGATCCAAATCAATGACGACAAACCTCCCACAGTGTCCGATCACTACGATTCTGAATTCCGTTACGTGTAACCGTCCTCGCACGGAGATGAGGAGATGAGCTGCTTGTACGACGTCGTAGAGCCGTATAGAACAACACAAACTAGAAGAGAAACGATCGAAAGAACGTGCCAAACAATGTTTAGCTGTGTCAATCGTGTTCTCCAATTTTGTGTGCTCATTTGTTTGAATGTTCGTCGGAGATATCGATCATGTTGCTGGAGGTGGATGGTGGTTGATCGACGGACGGTGACGGTGGAGATGCTGCCGGTGGTTTTTGTGTATGTGTGTGAATGTGTGTGTGTGTGAGGAAGATGACGATAAACGATATAGAGATGGAGTATTGTGGTGGGTTTATAGGAAACATATAGTGGCGCGGTGGGTGGCGGTGGCGACAAAGTGGCGACAGGTGGTAAGGTGGTTGTGAGGGGATAGGGGAGGTGGTGTATGTGTATGTGGGTGATGAAGTGGTTGAAGGAGGTGGGTATGTTAGGGCTCAATAAGATTAGAAGAGAAGAGGTTTTAGAAGAGGTTTTGAAGACCATGTTCCACCTCTTCTCCGTCACAGGGAGGTGAGGATTCCGGAAAACAAACAGTCTGCGCAAGTAAAAACCTCTTCCCGCGTCCAAGAGAAGATGGGAAATTTTGATGGCCCCACCTAAGATGGGTTTTCTCAATCCCCCTATTTCAAGCCTAACCAAATTCGGAGGCCAAACCCCACCAGGAAATGAAGCATCCATGCCCGGACAATTTTTTATACCCAAATCTTTTTAACAAGGTGAGATTCGATTAGCGCACATCAGGACATGTCTCAATACCAGGACAATTCTTTATAATCAACCTGGTAAGGTGAATGAAGTTTCCCCCTTGAATGATTGATTTCAGATTTGTCCAACCACGAATAAATATATCTTCAAGCGTTGACATACTTGTGTGTCCATTTTTCCATTAGTTTATCCACATAAGTACACCAAGTGACTTTACGCTTGCTCTCCTCCATTCTTGTGTTGCTGTGAGTTGGGGAGATTGGGATAGATGTGTAAGTGACTCACAACTCTAGATGATCCCATCTATCTCTCAATTGCGATTTGGACAACAACACCGCTCTAGTTTTTTACAAGAATCTACTTCAACACCATGAGAGATGATAGGTGGTTGTCACCTTATACATCACTCATCCTCCTCTCCTCTTCTCTCTCTTAAAATCACCAGATTATCACAAGACCATACACTTAATTCCTTTTAATTTTCACAACGTTACCTTAGCGAGCCTCCGACTCCAATTCCCCAAAATATCTCTTTCATTATCGTTTTGTTACGTTGATGACTAATTCTTCAAACCGCCCCAAGATACTTCATAACACTCTCCCACACCTCGTCTGTAAGCCAGAAATAGTTTCTAATTTAACTTAGTAATTGATGAAGCTGCAAAGAACACGACTACTTAGCACACCATTACCACCCTCCATTATTTCTAGAGCCCTACTAAGTTTATGACGGTAGCACATAAGTGAGACAACACTTATTTAGGACAATTACATTAGTATTCAGCTCACGAAGGCATGGATGTTGCATTCAAAACATTGCTTTTGGTTGACCATACCTCCCAACCTAACATATCTTCAACCGTAAAATTTCAAGTGAAGGGAAGGCAACGACTGTAGTACCAGTTAACTCTATACCTATGACTTTAACATCATCCATGCCGGAATAAACACTCCTTAAGTGAGGGTAGCTGCCCAAGGGGCGGTAGAGAGATACATTTTCTACAACCATGTATCGACACATGACCCAAATAACAAAAAGATGGATCCCCGATCCAACCCTGGAAACTCTATTCCTGCATAAATCAACACCTAAAGTTTCAATGTATCATTATGTGGCTTGAGCTCATTCAGAACCTCCTTATCAAGTGTTCCCCTTTGAGAACCATTCCCCCATTCCAAGCTTTAACTTGGTAAACCTTTTTAAAGATAAGTTCGCTTCTCGTGCATGGATTACGCTCTGCAGTTATGTAGCCCCTTAATAGATACTCCCCATGGATATTCAATAATCCCTTAAGCTCAGTTATTGCAAAGCCATCTTCTCCTTCAATGATGATCTTGCTGAGAGTTTGCAGGCTTCTTAATTCAGCAATCCCCAATGCAACTATTCAAACACGGAGTATCTCTCGTATCAAAATGTCGCACTTTTAAGCTTACGAAGCTTTAGGAAGCTATTCAAGCTCTTACAACCAAAAACAATTAGTGTCTGTAAATTATATAGATTTCCAAAATTCTCAGGTAACTCTTTGATATATGTTTGTGATAAATTGAGATACCGCAAGTGGTTCAAATACCAATAAACTCTGGTACCTCGCTTATGGTAAACGTCTTAAAGAAAGAACCCTTAACAGTGGTAACCGAGAAATTAAGTCATCCAAATCTTACTGGTAAGTATAAAATTGTTCCCAACCATGTTCCACCTAACAAATACAGATAACAATGTTCTTAAAACTCTTGGCACTTTTAAATGCCTCAAACTTCTGGAAAATTTACATATCTCTCTCGAATAAATGACATGTGACGATACTTTGCTAAAGCTTCTTCTATTAACTTCGTCTGCTTGTCAAATCTTATGAAATATTCTCCGGCAACAAATGTGGCCAAGTCGTTCATAAGATCATGCATCACAAAATACGATTTATTATTAGGCGCATATTGAAAAAAAGACCTTGATAACAATTTCTCAAAGTATTCATGTCCCAAACGTTTCGGTTGCTTGTTTATAGTTGACTGGTTTAGATACCCTTCTGCCATCCATAGTAAAACCAAATCATCCTTGTCAAACAAAAAGTCTTTAGGGAACAAGGAACAGTATGCAAACAACTGTTTCAAATTAGCAGAAAGATCATGATAACTTAGCCTAAGGGCCGGAACAATCTCAATAGCATTTTCTAAATACCCTCTCACTATTCAACACTCATCCCAATCTTCTTCATCTTTTTTTGTCCTTAATAGGCCTTCCAATTGCTTAAAGCCAAAGGCAAACCCCACATTTCCCACAAGGCCTTCCACCCTTTGGTCTAAGTTGGAGTGTGAATCAAAGTTATCTACACCACCCAACGCATGTTGAGCTAGTAAAGACAAAGCATCTTTATGCGACAAACTATCTAGATGGTTAGGTGATCAAAAACTAGTTTTTTCAACAATTGTTCTTGCGAGTTGTCATAATTATTCTACTTCCAGGAGCACATGAATGAAATGGACGAACTAGGACTTCCCAGTCGTCATAGTTCTCATTCCACACATAATCAAATACAAGTAAAACCTGTTTGTCCTTAACTTTATCTTTTAAAGCCATTGAAGTTGATTTAAATCCTGACATTCTTGTTTCAGGCAATGCTTGATAGATGGTTGCTTATTTAAAGATATCCAAAATCATCAGAGACACAACCCATGCATGGAGTTCAAACGACCTTCACCTTTGTATCGTTATACAAAGTCTAGCTAGAGTGGTTTTCCCAACCCCACCCATACCAACTATGGGTAAGATGCTAAAGTTTTCCTTAGACGACGACGAATCCTGCAACAACTTGTTTAGCAATATGTCTTTCTCGCTTTCTCTTCCAATAACGTCAAATTCTAGCAAAGAGGTTTCGTTTCCTCTATTATTATTTTTATCTTTTCACCTTTCCAATCAGACCAAGGTCACCCTTTTGTTTCTCTAGGCGTTGTAACTTATGTTAATATCATCTAACTTGTGATGCAATCTATGACTTAGTGAGATTGTTGTGCAGCAGTCGGGACGATGAGCTTTCTTACCTTGCTGGTGATCGCTCTGATTCATGGGTCAGCTCACGATGCATAGCTTCAGTAGCCACATCGCGAGAACGTCATCGATGTGTAAGCCAGATGTTGGAGACTATTGAGCCACAGTGCAACAGACTGATCAGTTACTTCCTTGTTTGAAGCATCATTAAGCAGAGCTTCAATCTGTCGCAAGGTGGTCTGCAGCTCATCGAGCTCCGAATGAATTCCCTGAGAGGGAACGTAGCGTTGAAGGCTTCATTGCAAGCTTCTCGAATATGACATGACGAGGGCAGCAGCAGCGGTTTTCAGCCATTGTTGGTGACACTTAATAGTCAAGTGGAGAATGAGACGATCGAGCAGAAGGTGTACGTGTTGTATGGCGTGTGCTATGAGTGTAAACAAGATATGACATTATAATATATATGTGAGTGAAGATAAGAAATGAGTGGTCTGATTGGAAGATAAGATATGTGTAGACAGAATGACGATAGATGTTAGATGGTTTAATTCGTAAATGTTTTAAGCTAATGTCTTGGTCAACACTTGTTCTTTTCAAATTAATAATAATAATAATATTGTACACAGTAGTACTCCACTAGTAGTTCCCTGAGAGTGTTTTTTGGTTATATTCTATCACGCCAAGTTGTCGACACTCATAAGAGTAGACTATGCATATTGTCTTTATAGTTTATCGTATATGAGCTGTGTCCTTTTATTTCTTTTTATTATTTATTAGTAAAATATCCAACTTTTTAGTGCCTCGACATATTTCTTGAAATATTGTTTCTCTTATGCATGAGTTTCTGCAGCAAAATCCGAATTAACACAGGAAATGTCTGAGTGTTGAAGAACATCATAGCATGTGTGGATGCAACAAGATCCTCCTTTGCTTTGCCTCACAATTAAGTTAATCTGGAAATCAAAGGTATGTTAAGCACGTCAATGTATCATATTGGATCGGCTGTTGACGAGTAATCATAATGTAGATGTATTTGGTTAGGAGATGTCAGTAGTGCTTCAAAGTCCATTACATGTACTATGAGGCATTTTGTTCTAATTTTAGCACAAATATTTTTGGTTCGTAGAAGAAACTTCAAGAATGTTCAATTGTTACAAATAAAATTCAAAACCTGTAGGTTTACTGACAAAAAGTTTGTCGACATTGCTTAGATTACACCAGCTACAAAGATGAAGCGCAACATTATCATATTTGATAACAACTTAAACATAATGGTCAGGAATTATCAACATGAAAACTATAAAAACAGCTCAAACAACTATAAACTCAAGTATGTCGATTTTTGAAAAATATAAAGTCCTGAAATCACTAATGGTTTATAGGTGGTTTTTGGTTTTGTGATGGATTTTAGGTCACACGCGGTTGACCATATTCACGCATGCTGCTTATATGGCAATAATATCCGGATAAAGTTGGCTACCTCATAGAGCACCACATACTTGAACACCGTTACGTTTGCACAACTTTATGTTAACTCACTAAAGCCAACTAACACCAAAGTAACGCCTGGTAACTCCCACCTATGACCTAACTGACGTCAAACCTAGGGTCTCCTGTATGACATATATGAATGAACACGTATGTTAACATGGTCTTCACACTTCTCATGGGTTGGTAGAAACCCTAGCCAAATAAGCGTATTGTGAAAAGTATCAAACATTGAATTAGTCTTAAAGATTGTTATAAGTGATCTTATTTGAGATTGATATTTAGTCTCTAAAGTTTTTTATAGTGGAATATGTAGAAACGGATATTCAATCTCTAATAAAAAAACACACATTCTACTATTATGAGGGTACATATTAGTGTTAAAAAAGTAGTTTTGAAATTTATCAGGTGATAGTACTGTTTTTCTGTATTAATGTAAGAAAATAATTAATAACCGGTGGTATATAATTATATTTAAAACATGAATACTACCTTTCCCATCAATAGGGCCCTAGTCGGTCGCTGCTTTTCCGGCCGAGATCGATAGTGTGGTAGACGGAGATGGGATAGTTAGAGCGGATATTCCTTTTCACATTTTACTATTCCACTAGAACATACTAGAGACTAAAAATCAAATTCTAAATTCTTAATTAGATGCGCAAAAAAAGATTTATAACTGTGGGGCATTAATGTGAATTTACCATTTAAAAGAAAGGTAAAGTTAGCCTAAATATGCTGTTAGTGATCATTCAAAGCTGAAATTTAGTCATCAAAAAGTTTAAATAGATAAATAACTAAAGACTAGGACTAAGTCTCCAAAATAAACACACATTCTATTATTTTGAGAGATAATATGAAAGACTAAAAATAGTATTAATATTCATATACTTAATTAGTCGAATTAGCAATTATAATACATATTGGTGAATGAACTTTTTTTATAAAAGAATGATTTTCATTCTCTAAGAAAAAGTATTTGGTATAATATGACATGGTATCCAAGATTTTTTTTAGTCCTTAATAGACATATTTTAGGACAAAAACATTGTGATATCAAGGACTAATACATCTTATTAACGACTAAGTTTTTATGGAGCCCGAATCTAATTAAACATATTTAGCACAAAATAGATAAGGTTTAACACTGTTTTTGAGTCTCTTAAAGCCTAGTATGGGAGACTCATTTTCAATTACAAAACGAATTATGTTCGAGCTTGAAATGACCTGGTATTGATGGATATATTAAGGACTAAATTACGCGTATGGATACTGATTGTTAGTCTTGTTGGTGAATACAATTAAAACACTAGAATTAGTTACTAATACGAGTATTTAAAACTGACGAATCATGATTGATTAGGACTAACAAATAAGTCTCCGATAACTTTAAAGACTAATTCAAAAGTGGCAGAGACCAAACTTTAAGTCCTAGAACCTCTTCTTTTTGTAGTATATACCATCGTGTCACCACATATATAACTTATTCATAATGATATTTTGGGTTTCGATTGGTTTCATCATAATCATAACATAATCAAACACATTTTCTTTTATTAAAATTAGATTTAAACTATTTGAACACAACCTGCTATCCAACTTAAATAAACCACAAAAACAAATCTAAATAAACTCAAACTTTATACTAGATAAACCTACGATTGACGCAAGATAAACTTGCAAAATAATTAAATACTAATTAAATTAAACTAAGACTTTTAATGCAACTGAAAAAAACCACGAAAAACTATCCGAATTTGGGGGTGCCCCCGATTCAAATTCCCGACCCATTAAAATTTTACTTTTATTTTAATTCAACTCTTCAAGTATTAAATTGACACTTTTCAGGATGAAACTCGGCCTGTATTTCACCCAATAATGATTATATATTCATTGGGATAACTATTAAACATTTGAAGGTCATTTCGCATACTAAATTATTTAGAATTGCTAGACCTCTCCTGATAAGATGCCAATAAATAAATTTTATCCTCCTTCCCCTCTTTCTATCTTAAACTCATTAGATTCAAACATATTTATTACAATTTTCTGACATATATTTTACTTATGTAAAGTTACCTAAAATGTACTTTTACGGCATTGAATGCCATAACTTGTTCCGATTAAAACTAGATTATCAATGAAATAAGATTTTTTTTTACCCTATATAGTCTAAGAGTTTTGTTGAAAGTTGCATGATAATGTTGAATGTCTCATGAACTTTATTCCCTCACACTGATTGCGAAATATTCAATTTTGTGATATTGTTCTTGTGTGATGTTGCTTATTTGACTTCTTTTGCAAACTGATCTTGAATTTCAAGATGTTTGCAACATTTTCGAAGCTCTTGAACACTCCCATAAGGGAAGGGGTGAAATGAAATTTTTTTAGATATATATATATATAGAAATTTACACAACCAACCAAAAAAATACCTACGACGACGACGCGAAAAAGGGCGGTGGCCCCTCTGCCTTTGTTATCCTTCGCCTATGGTTTGCAAAGCATGTAAACGAATCAAATAGTAGCAATAATTTTGGATTCGTGTTGTTGATTTGCATAAGCCTTGATAGTTACTATCTTCTTTCTTCATCTGCAATTTCAAAATTTCAAGGGTCAAACAATACACTTTGACATTTTTTGTCTAATTCACTGCTTTCCAAATTCTTATTAACAAGAATGTTATGAAAAACAACTTTTCCATAAACTAGTGATTTAATATGTTTTATTTATTCCACACTGTTAATGGGCTCTAACCTAGTTCTATATATAGTTACGCATATGACATATTAGTTATAAATAAAGTATAAGAAGATCGACAAAGAAACCAACCTGTACGAGAAACGACTCATTTCAAGCTAAACATGTTTAGACCCATTATGCAAAGCTATGTGTCTAGCTCGCCCATATTGTCACCTCTAGGAGCCGCCATCATAGAGCTGGGATTACTAGTATTAATGTACTCTGCTGATTATTGGAAACAATTTAAACTAATATGAGTATACACAAGTATGCAGCAGATTTATGTGCTTGATGTACTATCACATTATTTATTTTAACTAATGTATTTTTTTCTATGAAAAAATAAGGTATTTAATTTCATTAATATAAGACCTAAGGTTTGATCTATTTTTCTGTATTTGCTAAACAGGGTTGTTAGCAATGACGTTACATGCTAATGAAGTAGGAAGCATAAATAGTAAAACAAATATAACGATTACGAAACGAGCTCTTACATGGAAGAATGGTTACGAGTTCCATTTTTCGTTCTACTCTTGAGTTTGAGTCATGGATTACTGAGAATGAGTTCCAACATAATTTGCGACTTGCTAAATATCTACAAACTCTTTTCTTCCTTCAGTTCAACTAATATCACTGTAAAAAAAAAAGAAAGTAGTTATTACAAATAAATTTAAGTTTGTTATTTGAAAGGGAGATGTATAGATTCACAAAACAAGTGATAAATTAACACCCTGATCATGCATATATTGAATTCAAATTTGTTTGTGATTCCAGATTGTTTATTTGAAAGACAGACTGTTTAAATTAGGAAACCAACTTACATGCCTAGATATCTGAACGTATACGAGTTTGTGCTGAGATAAAATTTAAAATTGTTGTTTGAATAAAAGCACTTCAAATATGTAATTATATATGCATATCAAAACCAAAACAAGTCAAAATGGCACCGTTAATAAAAAAGTACCTATAGCCTGTTTGGATGCAGGGTATATGAGAGATAAAGGGCCAGTAGGGAGCCTCTTCCATTACACCTTTCTTTCATTATAGGACATTATCGACTCTCAAACTCAAAAGTGAAGGCAACAAAGTTTTTGGTAGATGTTTCATCTTTGGGCATTGGAAGATGATGAGATGTTGAAGGATGTGAGGTGTTGGAGTCCCATTGAAAGTGATTCCAACTTATCAAATTCTCCTATGCTAAGTTGAGTAAGAGAAGAAGGAAGAAGATGTGATAGCTCTCCAAAATTACTCACATGGGGTCACCATATAATGTTAGGTGAACAAAGAGGCTGGAAAATTTTGATGGCTCCACTTTGCGATGGGGGTTTTCAGTTTCCCTATTTCAAGGCCAACCAATTTCGGAGGCCAAGCCCACGAGAAAGGAAGCATCCATAGAGGGACAATTTTAATTTGAATGTATGTTAACAAGGTGAGATTCGATAATGGAATATTATGAAATGTCTCAATGCCTGGACAATTGTTTATATCAAATAGGTTAGGTGAATGAAGTTTCCTAATGAAATAATTGATTTCAGATTTATCCAACCATAAATGTCTATTCTTTCAAGCATTAACATGCTTATGTTATCGGTCTTATCCATTAGTTTCTCACAATCAAATAAATTAAGTGACTTGAGCTTCTGCCATTCTCTTTTTATTGTTGGACATGAGAGACGTGTAAGTGACTCACAACAATAGATACTTAAACTCTCAATGCTATTTGGATAACAACAACGCTCCAACTTTTCACAAGAGAGTATCTCCAATACTTTGAGAGATGATAGTAGGTTTCTCACAGACTGATCGTCATCCTCCTCCTCCTTCTCCTCCTCCTTCTCCTCCTCTAAACTCACTAGATTATTACAAAACCATACTCTCAGTGTCTTTAATTCATAAGAACCTACTTGCCTCCGCTTCTGATTCCCACAAGTATCTTATTTCATTACACTTCTCAATACTTATTTCTTCAACCTCCCTTAGATACTTCATTACACACTCTCCACACCTCATCTGGAGGCCTGAAATACATTTTATTTTCAACATAGTGATTGATGAAGCTGCACTAACCAAATTTCTTAGCGCACTATCACCACATCCATTTAGTTCTAGAGACCTAAGTAATGGTAGTGCATCAAGTAAGACGTCATTTAATTTTGGACAATTTTGTATATGAAGCACACGAAGGCAGGGATACACTACATTTAAAGGCTCGCTCTTGGTTGACCATACCTCCCAACCCAACATATCTTTAAGCCTAGAATTTCAAGTGAAGGGAAGGAAACACCATTGGTTTGAGTTAACTCTGAACCTATGACTTTAACCTTATCCATACCTTGAATAAATAACTCCTTAAGTGATGGTAGTTTCCAAGTGGCGTAGAGTTGTAGAATTTCTACACCAACTTATTGACACATGACATAACCGATGAAAAGAGGGATCCCCTACCCAAATCGGAAACTCTATTCCCGTATAAAGCTCAACACCTAAAGTTTTTAACGTATCAGTGTTTGGCTTGAGCTCATTGAGAACCCTCCTTTCACATGTTCCCTGGTGATAACCATCACCCCATTTCAACTCCAACTTACTAAGCTTTCTAAGAGATAAGTTTGCCTCTTGAGCATGAATTACACTTTGCACATTGTGTAGCCCTTTAATAGAAATTTCCCCTTGCAGATTCTCTAATCCCTTAAGCTCGGTTATTTCAAAGCCGTTGTCTCCTTCAATGAAGATCTTGCTAAGAGTTTGCAGGCTTCTCAACTCCCCAATCCCCAATGGCAACTTCTTCAAAAGCGGAGTATCCCTGGTATCAAAATGTCGTAGCTTTTTGAGCTTTATGAAGCTTATAGGCAACTTCGCCAATCTCTCACAACCAGAAACAATCAATGTTTCTAAATTGTAAAGATTTCCAATATTCTCTGGTAACTCAATGATTTTGGTCTGAGACAAATTGAGATACCGTAAGTGCTTCAAATTACAAATGAACAACGATACCTCACATATGTTAAAGCCTCTTATAGAAAGAACTCTTAGCAACGTTAAACTTGGAATTAACTCATCCATAATCTTAGACGATAAGTAAAATTTGTCCCAACTTTGTTCCACCCCAACAAATACAGATAACAATGTTCTCAAACTCTTGGCTCTTTTAAATGCCTTAAACTTTTGGAAAGCTACATATTTCTCATGGATGAATGACATGTGATGGTATTTTGCCAAAGCTTCTTCTGTTGTCTTCGTCTCCTTGTCAAATCTCAAGAAATATTCTCCAGCAACAAATGTGGCCAAGTCATTTATGAGATCATGCATCACATAAGAAGACTTATCATTAGGTGCATATTGAAAAAAGGACCTCGATAACAATTTTTCAAAGTATTCATGGCCCAAACGTTCTTGTGACTTGTTTGTAGGTGAGTGGTTCAAATACCCTTCTGCCATCCATAATAATATCAAGTCCTCCTTGTCAAAAAAAAGCCTTTTGGGAACAAGGAGCAGTATGCAAACAACTGCTTCAAATAAGAAGAAAGATCATGATAGCTTAACCTAAGGGCTGGAACAATCTCATTACCATTTTCTAAATCCCATACCTCACTATTCAACACGTCATCCCAATCTTCTTTATTTGTTTTTGTCCTCAATAGCCTTCCAATTGCCTTTAAAGCCAAAGGTAAACCACCACACTTTTCCACAATACCTTCCCCTTTTGGTCTAAGTGTTGGATGTGAATCGAAGTTATTTACACCCAATGCATGTAGAACAAATAAAGATAAGGCATCTTTATTCGACAAACTCTCCAAATGGTCTAGGTGATCAAATCCTAGCGATTTCAACAAATTTTTCTTGCGAGTCGTCATGATTATCTTACTTCCAGGAGCACATGAATGAAATGGACGAACTAGGAGTTCCCAATCGTCATAATTTTCATTCCACACATCATCGAGTACTAGTAAGAATTGTTTGTCCTTAACTTTATCTTTAAAGCTACTTGAAGTTGATTTAAATCCGGACAGTCCTTGGTTTTCCCAGACAATGCTTGATAGATGTTTTGCTTATCTTAACGATATTAAAATCATCAAGACACAACCCATGCATGGAGTTCAAACCGACCCTTCACTTGCGTATCATTATACAGTAGTCTAGCAAGAGTGGTCTTCCCAACCCCACCCATACGACTATGGGTATGACACTAAAGTTTTCCTAGATGATGGCTCATCTAGCACAACTTGTTGAGCAATTTCTCTTTCTCAGTTTCTCTTCCAATAACATCATATTCTAGCAAAGAGGATTCGTTTCCTCTATTATTAATTTGTTGCTTTTCATCTTTCTAATGATCAAACCTAGCTCAGCCTTTTGTTTTTCTAGATGTTGTAACTTGGTGTTAATACCATCCAACTTGTGAGACAATCTATGACTTAGTGAGATTTTTTTGCAGCAAGTTGGGACGATGAGGTTCTTACCTTGCTAGTGATTGCTCCTCCTGATTCCTGGGTCAGCTCACGATGCATAGCTTCAGTCGCCACATCGTCGAGAACGTATCGATGTCGTAAGCCAAATGTTGAAGACTTTTGAGCCATAGTGCAACAGATTCATCAGTTACTTCCTGGAGAAGCATCATTAAGCAGAGCTTGGATCTTAGACAGCGTGTTCCCCAGTTCATTCAGCTCAGAGTAAATCCCCTGAGACCGAACATATTCTTGAAGGCTTCATCAGCTGCTTCTCAACAATGACATTGACAAGGGCAACAGCAGCGGTTTCAGCCATTGTTAACGAAGAAGAAAGAAAACGGAATTTGTGTTACTTGTGTGATATTGAAAAAAGGATATATAGTGGTGTAGATGCCGACAGATTTCTCAGTTCTCAGCTCATGTTTATACATTCTGCTTTCAATGCTTTTCGTGAATATTATTTAACAAATCTTTTTTTCAGGAGTTGGTAAATGGTCGGCATTTTTTTTATAATATAGCGTCAAGTGCATATTATTGATGGTTGATACTAATGAACATGGTTTCCCGTAAATTGTGGCTAGATATAAGATCTTAGACTTTTGAGTTTGAGTGAATATCTTAATCAAAGAGACCAAAGTATATAATCTAATAACTTACGTGTGTTTAAGTCATTTTTTTTTAAATAATATCTCATCATGTACTATCTATAGAAATTTAAAACCTATCCAAACATCATCAGTTCATAGTCAATACAATAAAAAAAAAGAAAAAAAAAAAATATTTTGTGCAAATTGACTTTCACCGTAACAGGTTGGTTTAAAATGAGACCACTTCTTGAGCTCAGATTTAGATGTACGTATTCTTCTTTAACTAAATTAACCAAAAAAAAAACAATGATTACGAAGACAAAAGAAAATAAAAATGCTCAGGCATAAGCCAAAGGATTTTCCCACTATATATGTGTTTCTGCTTGACGGGGTTGGGGTGCGGTCCCGAGCGGTGAACGAATAAATAAGCACAACTAATATACACATATCGTTCAAAGGAAATTGTAAATTTGCCTTCAAAAGAATGTGAAAATGGAATATTTGGTAGTGTGATATTGATGAATGAACTGGTAGATATAGCTGTAAGCCACATCATAACGGCTTGGTCTCTTTTTGTTTTAATATACTAAATGGATTATAGCATTAATTAAGTTGCCAACAGTTGGTATAATTAATGACACAACTTATATTAGAAAAATAACTGATAAAATTAAAAAAATTGAAGGCATTTAAATAGTCTTGTTATGCATTCTCTTCTCTTTAATGGCCATAACCTTACAATATACCTATTCATTCGGCTATAAACCCTGGTCGGCATCTAGATAGAAAGTATATATGAAGCTCGTTCTCATTTATCAAAGATGCATACTATTCAGGCTCAAGTTGGGATGCTCATGTTTCGGTTTCTAGTAACGTTAAATTTCTGTTTGTTACGAGTAGTTTGAATTTTTCTAGATTGTTTTCCCTTTAAATTGTTATCTTTCAGTTCAATGAAAGTATAAGAAAATATGTCCTATTTTGTCTCAACCAAACGTAACATTAATTTCCTATTTTGTCTCAACGTTTTCTTTTATATAATAGTAAAGATATGTTGTGATTAGTAAAAGTGCTCTAATTTTCTGTGCATGTTTGCAGCATCATTTGGCAAATGATGTAATTTTTCCCATCTAAACATTTCATCCTCAAAAGCAAGAGTATATGAGAAATTGTGACATTTATAATACTTTACTTATGTGAAGTTACCCAAAATGTATTTTTACGGCATAGAATGGCATGAATTATTCTTATTAAAACTAGATTGTAAATGAATTAAGCCAACTTTTGTTCACCCAATATATTCTAAGAGTTTCGCTCAAAGCTGCATGAACATGTTGTATGTTTCACAAATTTTCTTCTCTCGAACTGTTTGCAAACTTTTCAACTTTTGTGACATTGTTTCTCATGTGTTGCTTCTTTGACTTCTTTTGAAAGTAGTCACAGGATGTTTGCAAAGCATGTAAACGAATCAAATCATAGCAGTAAACGTTGTGTCTTTCCGGAAATTATGAAGTTCTGTATTTATAGCTCTTCAAGTATTTTGGATCCGTGTTGTTGATTAGCAGAAACCTTGATAGAATGCCTTCTTTCTTCATCTGCGATTTTAAAAATTCAAGAGTCAAACAATACACTTTGACATTTTGGGTAAATTCACTATTTTCCAAGTGTTGATTAACAAGAATGTAATGAAAAACAACTTTTCCCATTATATTATTCCCCAAATTTGAAAAAAAGTAATCAATTTGAAGTCAATTTAGTTTGTTTGACATCACGAATCAAACTACAGTTCCTATAATCTAAAAGTTTAAAGCAGGGGTTTCAATAGAATTTCTAAATATCAATCATTTGACCATACCCAATCCAATAAATTTGAATAAGTATTAATTTATTGGATGTAATGAGGGAATATTTGCAAAGCTTTCAAAGCAAAACAGATAAATTCACAAAATGTGGAAGTGACAAGCTTCGAAAATCAAATATCCTTGCAAACTAAATATTTTAATATGTAACAGTCCAGATCTATAAAATTGAAATTCAACATACTTTGACATAACTTTTCAGATTGGTCTTGAGGATGTTGAAACGTCATCGGATCAGATTTATAATCCTTGTTGCAGAAAAGACTAATCATCTGTAAGCTTCAATTTGGTAGCAAGATCAGTTATGTAATTATGCAACTTGTGGAATTTAGTAACTGATTAATAAACATGTGTAAGGAAATTGGTCTATTTAGTTTTTGTATGGGCCCATTTACTTAGGAATGGGTCTATTTGGGTGTTGTTTTCTCTCAATTAGAATCAAATAAAACCACATTAGCTAAAAATGGATGTTGTCAAACTAACCCCTTTATTAAAATTTGAAATATTTATTAATAATGTGTTTCAGTAATCATCAATTATTATATAAAACATAAGAAAATGGTAATGAAACCAACCTGTACTTAAAATGACCCATTTCAACCTTAACATGTTTTGACCCGTTATATAATCCGTGTGTTTTGTCGCAAGATCATTCATATAACCATGCAAACATGGGCTTGGCAATTGGATGATGCTTCTTCATCTTCTTTCCCTGTGTTTTCATCTTAAAAAAAGGAATATATTAAACAAACTAAAAGTCATCCAAAGTCCATTTTCAACTATAAAACTAATAATATTATTATATTAATAAAATAATATCATATGACCATATGACCATGTTAGTTATTAATATAA